>JAAMPD010000084.1:0-97934 GCA_025266255.1 Trissolcus basalis
TTCATGTGACATCTTAAATATAAAAACACACTGCCCCTAAATTAATTTAATACAAAAGAAATAAAAAAAAACCAATTACCAGTTGGTACATTAATTTTGTTTTCCTGGACAGGTTGTTCCGTCTGGCTTTTCTCAGACGTTTCAACGGAAGCTTCGTTGCTACTGTCGAGCATTTCTGACCGAAGACTTGTGCCATTCGTGGGACTTTCTTTTTGGATTTCTTCAGCAGTAATACTTTGTTCCAAGCTCTGAAAACCGTAGCTGAGTGGGCCCGAGCTTCGGGTCATGTGTCCCAAGCCCAAACCGGGCATCCGGGACGGTCCCCTATTGTTTGTGGTGTTCTCCAATCTCTCAGTACTACCGACGAGCAGTTTCGTCCGTTCCATGTAGTCTACATGTGTTTTGAACAGCTCGGTGTACCGGTCGTGGAGGCGTGAGTACTCACGTTTCAACTCGGACTCCTTTTCCTCCAACCGAATAACTGAAAACAAAAATAACGTAAATCAACTTGTCCCAACTAATTACAACTACTTGTTTTCAGTCAGACAATTTTTATTTGCCTTAAGGGTTCGAAAGGAAACTGAAAGTTGGGAATTGAATCATGCTGGGGAACAAATAAAAATCACCTCGATAGAACAAGTGTGAAGATTTGAAAAATCATGAAAATCTCTGTGAGATAACAGTGAAGAAAAAAAAATTGTTATAAAAATGAGTCGAGATAAAGCTCATTGACAAAAAATAAGTGACTCAGTGAGTAAATGAACTTTTGATTGTTGTTTTAAGAAGCAAAAATCAGTTGAAGAATCAATTAAAGAAATATAACGTGATGGATTGATTGTTGTTTTCTGTTGCGAATCACATTTTTTGCTAGGCTTCGATGATTGATGAAAAAATAAAAGATCAAGCTACTCTACTGTGCGGGATTCGGTCAAGGGATTGGCAACGTGCAGTATCAATACCATGGTCGTGCGAATTTTTGGTTTTCAGTTCCAACATTTTGACGATCGATTCTAAACTGTCGATCTTTCCTATGAGTTGTTTGCGCTCATCTTCGGCCGCGTCTTCGAGTTCCAACAGTTTCTGCAAACAAAATTGTACATTACATTTTCAATTCTCAAACAGCAAAACAATTAAATTTAAAAGTATGTTTTTATTTAAGGGAGAATGTACACTTGAATGGCTTGAAAAAGTTGTAAAAAATGTTTTTTTTTTTTTTGCATTTTCGTAATTTACAGTATTTCATAAATGTTGAACATATATGTTGAAGATCCAGCTTGAGAATCAACTTTTTTCCAACTTTTCTTATTGGCAACTCATTGCTTATAACAAAAATTGATGTTTCGGTATCCTAAAACATTCTTTGAAAATTGATTGAAACACAGTAAGTATATTTTGTCATAAACATTTGATTTATACATTTTTAATAATCACTCTTTGGATTTAAGTACGAATTTGACCGTTCCAAGTGTATGTGCCCCCTTAAACAATTGATTTCTCTTATAATTTACAGATATTTTATAATTTGCAAATTAATGTTTACAAAAATGTAATAAACCAATCTAAGAAATCAAATTGGTGGTTGGAAATTTAAAAGATTCGTCTTTTTTAGTTTTTGAAAATAGATTTACCTGCTTTTACCTCGAAGTCACTTCATTCAATTAATTGACTAATTAATTAATGTAACAACAATTGATGTTTAGGTACCCCAAAAAATTCTTTGAAAGTTGATAAAGCCAGTATATTTTGTCATAAAAATTAGATAAAAACGTTAGCAATAATCAGCCTTTAAATTTAACTACTAAATTTGATTGTTCCAAACGTATATTCCCCCTTAAATAATTGATTTTTTTATAATTTACAATTTAATGTTTTCAAAAATGTTAAAAATCAATATAAGAAATCAAAATTGGTGATTGGAAATTCGAAAGATTTATCTTAGTTTTTGAAAATCTGTTATTTGTTTTTACCTCAAAGCCACTTAATTTAATTAATTAATCAACTTATTCTAACTCTAATGTAACACTATTTACAACTATTCATGCGTTTAGGTGAAGAACAGAACGACGAAACGTGTGCTCTTAAAAAATATTGATCGTTCTTCTTTTATCAACCTGGTCTGAATTTTTTCTCAGTTGTTTTTCCCTTTCGTACTGTGTGACGAGCTGTTCGTTGTCCTCTCTGAGGAGCTCGAGCTCAACTTCGTGTTCCTGGTTCTCGGTGTAGGCGATATCCAAACATTCCAAAACGTTGACTAGTAGGGGCATCAGTTCTTTGACAACATCCTCATCGTACCGGGCGATCATCCTCTCAAATTCCTGGTAGATGCTTCCAGCCAGGGACTGTACCTTTTCTGACATCACCACGCGGCTGTCCTCGTGGGTGCCGTAAACCGTTTCCTGGTCCATTGTATAAGATTGGTTTATCTGAAACGAAAAAAAAAAAAACGAAAATAAAAATTACATTCTTACAAATCTTACTTTTCTATTTTCATAATACATAATTAATTTCATCAAAACTATGAAGTATGATTAAATTTTAATGAAGGAAATTAAAAAATGAAAAGACTGAAAGTGTATAGGTTCCAGATAGAAATGGTATAATTTACTGAATTTAATTGTCTGTTCATTTACATAGACAAATTATCAGCAGAGGGAGATTTCCATTTTTCATTAGAATTCGCTCTCACGTACAGCATGAAAATATTTTAAAACAATTGTAAATAAATATTATGCAACCTGAGACATTGGCTCGGCTGAGGTTCCAGGGTCGACTTGTACAATACGAAATACAATACGCCTATGTTTCACACCAGATCGGTTGAAAAACAAAACAAAAATCACTTTTCTACTTTTACCTCAAAAAGTGTACCTAAACTTTCATTTTCATTTTCACTTTTTGAAACAAAAAATTCTGACCTTCTGTTTCAACTTGAATCTGTACTTGAACTTGAACCAAAAAGACGAACTGCATGTAGAATCGACAATGAGAAAAGTAAATAAAAAAACGATCAGTTTGACAAAATTGGTCATTGAAAAATCGTTCTATTTTAAAGTTGGTGATTTATTGAATGTGACACTGCGAGCACATCGTAACCACAACCCAAAACAATTCTAAGAATGCCAAGTGTCCGACCACAGACTGGTCTTTGAAAAAAGAAACGAAACATTAGAGCTGGAATTAATTAACAGTAAAAAAAAAATTGAAAGAAGAAAAAAAGCACCAAACAGATGTGCAAAAACAAAGCAATGAAAACGAAATGTCAAGTTGAGAATAATTTGGTTGCACGTTGTTGGAAATTAGAAATGGTCGAAAAAAGGGAAACCGTCTGGAGATGTGTTTAGCTTGCGCAATTGTTGACCCTCTTTCTAATCACCGATTTCCCATCGAGGAAAACAAGAGAACCTGACCAAGTACGTCATTTTCCGACGTGAACTTGCGTCTCCCCCCTCCACTCGAGTTTTCAAAACAATGCTACGACGAAAAAGGTTGAATTGTCTCACCGTCTGAATTGTCTTAAAATTGTCCACTTCGCATAACCTTAGAGGCAGCGAGAAAGGTCGCTCGGCGTCATGTTGGTCGTCGCGACACCAAGGACGACGACAAAAGTTTTTGACGGCTGTCAAACGCGAGCACGCATATCACGGCTGACGTTACACCAACAACGGTCCAACGATTCTTCAGCACTTTGCTTCGCTGCACGGGCGGCGCATTTCACGTCTGCTCTCACTCGCCCCGAACTGTCAACGCGACACACGACCAAAGTCGACCGCGATCCTTCGAACAGTTGTCAATTGTCTCTGTCTCTCTCGCTCTGCCTTCGAACTCCTCGATTTTGTTGCGAAACAACCTGTCCGATGTAAACTTTCGTTGTTCCTCCAGGGTTGCCGGATCTTCGATTGTGACCTACCATACCGACCGGAAAAAATATTTTTCTTTTTCAAAAAAATATCTCATTTCAACTGGAAACATTAACGAACATGATAATTTGAATAATTTTAAATAATTCTTTATTAAATAATATAATAACAATATTAGAATTCTGAATATTTTTGTTTTAACAAATTATTCTATTTGTATATGATCCTTATCATACGTTTGGCAACACTGTTCCCGCCAAAATTCAAATGTTTTTTTTAACAAATGAAAATGACAACTAAAACCATGCATGACCTTCAATTGGATGACCATAACTCCTTAACCCAGGAGATTGTTTTCTATTCCTTAAAAAAAATCATTTCGTTTATATTTTTCATCTGTTGAATTCCAGATTCCATTCCAATTCAATTTTACCAATGTAAACATTCCTTCCCGCGAAAATTCAAATGGCACGGTTAAGATACTTGTTGTTTCAAGATAAAAAATACCGAGAAAAAATGAAAACGATGAAACTGAAAAATAAACGACATTGATCAAGGTCGTTCATTTTGACAGATGAGGTTGTTTGTTATTGTTTAAAAAAATTGTCAGTTCATTGTTTGTTTATCTCTATATTTTTTTTGCAGAACTGCGTTTCATTAGCCAATCAGCTGACTTGACACCGCAACAATCATCACTTCGTCGGTCGTCTTCTGCTCAACAAAAATAATAAGCCAGCTGAAGAGAGCACGGCTTGATTTAATTTTGTCTCAGAGATGGCATTCTGCGAGGAGTAAAAAAGCTCAGCTCGAAACTAGATGCTGGGTCCGGCGACTTGTTTACCTTTTGTCAACGGGACCTTTTTTTACATGTCAAATGACAACTCGAGCGAAACCGTACAAGAAGCCCGACAGTGTTCGAGAGACAAGCTGAACGATGTAACTTGCTTTGTATTTGCAACTTATTCCACCTTCGATCATCGGGTTGTTGATTTTTAAGGTTAGTTTTTGCTGAGAAAGTGGCAATTTGCAACTTTCATTTTACAATGTGACATCACACTGACGTTGTAAATATACAAAAAATTAAGCTGATGTTGTTTTTGTTAATAAATTGTTGCGCAAATTGATGGTTTCAGGAAGGACGGAAAAGATGCGCCTCGGTGCCTTATTTTATGTACACTAAGAGTCAACGTTCCTCTCTTCTCAAGTAGCCAGCAGAATTTTTATTGTATTATGGATGACGAGCTTGAAGATAAACTTCTTTATCAGGTGATTACAACATTTGTACGAGTTGGTGTTGAACTCTGATACGCAGTCGGGCCGATTTTGATATTTCGATCCGAATTCAGATATAAATAGAGCGGAGATTTAACGCGGATCTGCCGGTAAAATTTATTTCTAAGCTATTTATACATTTGGAGATGCTTCCATTCTCTGTTCTCAAATTTGTCAACATAATTCTCGTTTTGTTCATATACGAGGAAAATGAGTTTTTTCGTCAATCATGTTTCTGCGTTGCCCCTAGTAAAAAGTATCGTATATTGTCCATATATAAAACGTATATTGATAAGATATTATTTCAGAGATCATGTATTGCTGCATGCATATAATGAAAATATATTATCAATATATTGTCAAAATATAGTCCATATATAAAAAATACTCCAAATAAATAAATAATAAAATATAAATCTAAAAATATAAATAATGACCAATAATAATAATGATAAATATATTGTCTATATATTGTCAGTATATTAGATGTATATATTGACTATATGTAGTCCATATATGTAAAATACTTTAAATATATCAATGATAAAATATTTAGATCCATCTAAAAATCTAAATAACAAATAATAAAAAGATATTACTCATATATGGACTATATATGGTCAATTATTGTCCACAGGTTGTCAATACATTGTCAATAGATTGATTATTGTCATTATATATTTAATATATGATTTCTGGAATAATATATGTTTTATGTGTAGACAATATATGATATTTTTACTAAGTATATTTTTATGCCGAGGCAAATTATCGGTTCTCAATCTGTAATGAAAAATGTGTGTAATGTAAGAGTTATTTTCGGTGCTAAATAATTGTTTTGTTCTCGAAAGACACAGTTTCTTGTCTTTTGATTGGATAATTAATTTTGATTTTTTTTTTTTTTTCTTCATTTTACAGACATATTTATCCCATTTAAAATTGATGTCGAAGTTCATCTTGGGGACATCAAGCAACATGCCACTGGGCCACTTTTTCAGAGTCCTGCGCTCGTACGCGTTCAAAACCGAAGTTCTAATTGGCGCGCTTCTACTCTTCATCATGCTCTTTTATTTACAAGCCGTCGATATTTGGAGCAGAGTTCTTCTCGGCAAGATACATTACACGCTCGGACGAACCACGTCCAAGGTAACATTCTTGTCGATACAAAAAAAAACACACTCTTATCAATCATTTTGTAACTTAACTTATTCTAAAAAGTACCGTATAATTTCAACCAAAACAGTAAGTTTAATTATAATGCGGGTACGAAAATAGAATTTGCTGTCAGGTGTCTTGTCCGTTTTTTACGCAATTAACTTTTGGCATACATAACGACGTCAAAGCTTTCTGATAATTTGATTTAATGGTAATAAACTGAGGACAATTTTTGGTCCCTCATTTTGATGATATTTAATTGTAACACTTAGAAGATATTTTCATCCTACTAATTTGTACATTTGTAATTTATCATTTTAGGTATCGAAATTTCACTTTTTGTACAACAAGTCTGTAGAAAATTTGGCTAGTTGGAAATTGGAGAAGGAATATGCGGCGGTCTACGCGGTTCAAGGTCACCGACCGAGTATGGAGGATCGGTTTGTTGTGAACGAACAAATCGGCGATACCGATGTCTCCCTCTTTGCTATTTTTGACGGTCATGGGGGAGAGGTAAACTATAATTTTCATATTAAATTTGTAAATAATCGAGAGAACATTTATTGAATTTTATTTTTGTTTTGTATTTTGTAGTTCGCAGCTGATTATGCCCGAGACAAGCTGATACCAAATTTAAATAGGCGGATTTTAGAGTTAAAGGATATCATTGCAGGGAAAATTTCAGCTGAGGTTATAAACAGTAGGGACAACGATAATAATTTGAGAAATAATGAAGACGATAAGAAAGCTGGTCGTGTTTCTAATTCCAATCCTAAAAAAGAACTGAGGAAGACTTTGAGCACGTCGCTGACAGACGATTGTATGAAAAGTCATCTGGGTGTCACGGACCCGGAGTTACTGAACAAAATTGAAAGCATCGCCAGACCAATTACCCGTGAGGTATGAGAAATGGTGACTGATATCTATAACACAAACAAAAAATCAAAAAACAAATCACATCGTCAATAACAGAAAATGTAGTATCAAAATATATCAATGAATAATCATCGTATATATCCCCAAATAAATATCAATCGAAAATGATACTAATAGCAATGAAAAATATATAATAAATATTCTATATAAATATTCTATATTTTATATATTATATCTATATGAATATATATAAATAATAAGAAATCATTGATTATTCATTTCGAAACCTAAAGCTGGGGTATGATTATATTGATATTTCGTTATGATTTTTTTAGGTGAGACCTTGCAAACCAGTCGATACTTCGCAAAAAATCGACGTTAATAATTATATTGATGGGAACAAGATAAACTACAGTAAACTGTTGACTGATGAAGTTCTAGCTGTAGATAGGTTACTGGTTGAAGCAGCGAAGAAAAATATGGATGTCGCTGGTAATTGTTTAATACTGCAATGATATGCTTTTTGAATTATACTAAAAAAGTCCTTCGGTTTAGTTTTTACTTCAGATTGATGTATTTTTCAAGTTTGTATCTTCGTTTTAGGTACTACAGCGTTAATCGCAATTATTGAAAATGATAAGCTGATTGTTGCAAATGTTGGGGATTCTCGGGGAGTTATGTGTGATGGAAAAGGAACGGCTATTCCTCTTTCTTTTGATCACAAACCACAACAGGTACTTGGTAGAACAATATTTTAAATTAATTTAAAAAATCGAAAAAGTGAGACTGCGAAATGTGTTTTTTATGATTAATCTCTCCAATTTTATGACAATTAAAAAATAACTTTTGTTTCCTTCACAGAACAGTTCTTTAATTTTTTATTCAATGATAATTATTAAAGTTATGATGTTTTTAAAAACACGCAGCTGATAATTTTTTCTCAAACTTTTTTTTACATTATTGTTAATAATTTTAATATAAAACAAATTAATTGCTTAGTTATCAATATCTTGACGATAATTGTCAATAGATGTTTCATTATCAAATAACGTGTGTTGATTTTATAAGCGTTTTCAGATAGTTGGAGGGTTAAAATGATGTGTTTAATTTTTAGCAAAGAGAGAAGCTGAGAATAAACAAAGCAGGTGGTCTGGTGACATTCAACGGAGTATGGCGGGTTGCTGGCATTTTGGCTACCTCTCGAGCTCTCGGTGACTATCCTTTGAAGGATAAGAAGCTCGTAATTGCTGAACCAGACATTCTCACTTTTGATCTGAAAGACCACAATCCTCTATTTTTGGTTCTTGCGACTGACGGTTTATGGGATACATTTAGCAATGAAGAGGCTATTTCATTCATCAAAGAACACATTGATGAACCTTACTTTGGAGCAAAGAGTATCACTCTTCAAAGCTACTATAGGTACTTGACAAAGAATCATTATTATTTGAAAGAATTATTATTACCATTGACAATAACAAACAATACCGATATCTGATTAATCTTGCAGAGGCTCATTGGATAACATCACGGTACTCGTTGTGAACATGAAAAATCGAAGTACGAAAGTGGCGACCAAATCAAAATAAACTTGTCAGTGTGGAATTTCATATAGTATTAATTTTCATTTGTTCGTATCAGATTGTTTTTGAACCTTGTCTTTTATTATCACCGTTAGCATATTTGCAATTATCAGTGTAAATTCTATTATAAAACTTGTCTTATTCAATTGTATTAGAATAATTTAATTTTATACAAATTTTTCAACTTTTGCAAATATTTTTGATCTATTTCTAAACGTTATTTATAAAGATCGAAACTGAACAAGGTTCCAACAAATTATGAATTCCATCAAACGTTATAGCTATTTATGTTGAATCGTTGTGTATACATGTGTAAGACAGTTATTTATTTTATAATAAATATGTGTGGACAGCGACTTGTTTCTAATTTGTAACTATAATTTTCAATTCAGAAGGATTAACAATTTCACTGAAACACCTTGTTTAAACATTTTTCAACTTTTCAATTACATCGTACAACAAAAAGACACGCTAATTTAATCACTGCATGGCAAAAAAGTTTAAATCTCGATTAGTGTGTTAAAAGGACAAAAAAAACGTTTGAGAGATCGTTTACATCGATTACCATGAGCCCTTTGAGAAGTCCGTTGAAAAACCACAGATTTCTTCTGCAGATAATATTCAGCGAAATTACACCAAAGTGCAGTTTGTATCCACTTAGAATCTTTTTCTCTGCACAAAAAAATTCAATGAAAGAAAAACTTTGTACAATTTAGTTTTCAGTGATTTCAAAAGGGTTTCCTACATTTTTGTGCAAATTAAGGAACTCAATTCAAATTTCACTTTTTCCGTTCATTCGGATTTCGGTTTACTTTTATAATTTGCAAATCAATGTATATAACGTTTTTAAGGGAGAATATACACTTGGAACGGCCGAATTTTTCCCTTTAATTCGTTTATAACTTTTTCATAAATTACAAAATCAACAGACTTTAATAGTAATAGTAAAAATAGTAATAATTCTTCAGAATAATTTAATTTCCTAGTAAAAAGGATCATATATTGTCCATAAACGAATTGTATATATTGAAAATATAATTTTTCACAAATTATATATTGAGCAAATATTGACAATATATTTTCAATATATTTTCAAAATTTTGACCATACATAGATAATATATATCGCAAACACATTATGAATATGTAGAATATTTTTGAAAATTGTTTATATATTGCCAATATATCGTCTATATATGAAAAATACTCAAATATATATGATCCATATATTATGGATATTATGAATATAATATGGATCATATAGTATTATTCTATTTTTTTTTTTTTTTTTTTTTTTATATTTAAAGTTTTTTTTATATCTGTATATATTATTCTATATATATTGTCAATATATATAATCTATTAATGAAAATTACTCGAAATAAATGAATAATAAAATCTAAAAATCTAAATAAATAATGAAAATATGTATTTGATTCATATATGATTAATATAAATATTTTGTCGATATATTGTCAATATATAATTTGCAAAAATTAATATATTGTTAATATATTGATAATACGATGTTTTTTATTAGGGATTAGTATATTCGTTTTGTTTGTAATTGAAGTTCAAACGACGAATAAAGTTGTAATTTGTATTATTTATCTGAAGATTAACGCACATTAAAACGATTTGAATCGGAATGAAGAAAGACGGTAGTATATTTGTGTCCAAGATGCTGCTGACTCACTTATCAGCGGACCCTCTACTCTTGAGCTCTTAATCATATTCAGGTAGAAAAAGAGCGGAAGGAATTGACCGTTGTTTGGACCCACCGCGCATTCTTCCAATACAGACACACAGATACAATCATTCCCATCACGGTTATTCACCAAACAGTCTCTCTTGTCCCGCAGTTGAAATTTCATCAAATTGAAATCGTCGAGAAAATATCATGTCCCCTCATCTGTCAAAATATTCAAATGAAAATCACTCGCTGCGAAAAAAGAAATCCCTCTTTTTATTTTTCGCAAACGAAACGTAACAAAAATTTGTAAATACAAAAAGAAGCCTCGTATATTAAAAGTTATGGAAATGACGAGATTTGTATTCGAAGGCAAGTTCAAGTTTCCACCGAAGAGGAGGAAAATTTGTTTTGATTTATTTAAATTTATGTAATCGATGGCGTTTCGACAGAAACGGAATTATCTCAAGTTCCTCGGTGTTTTAGTTTGGTTGTATTTGCGTCTGGCGAATTTTCGGTCGGATCAAAGATGCAGATCTGCTTTGGCGGATCTAGAAGTTGGAGTGCTTTGACAAATAAATGAAGATCACCCACAACAGCGCAAGGGCCCGTTAAAAAAGGGAACAAAAGAAAAATCGTTCACGAAACGAAAGTGAACGAGATAAAGATTTGGGTGGAGGGGCCTAGGAATGGAGGAGGAGGAGAGGAGAAGGAGAGCCCAACTCCAGAACGTCTTCTAAAACAAAGCTTAGCTCACGCGGCCCTCCACTTTGGTACCATTTTCTCAGTCGTCTCAGAATGACCGTCGCGGACGAGAAAATAATCTGACCATTAGTCCAGAACTACAATTTCGAGAAGACTTGTGTGTAAATTGAAAAAAAAAATTTTTTTAAAAAGTAACATTAAATAAATCATCAAATTGGGAAGAAGAAGAATTGCAAAAAGAATTTCGGATTACAAGTGTCGGTGCAAGAAGATGAATCTGTGGTTTTTGCTTGTGGCTGCAATTTTATGCGGCGAGTATTTGTTGAGTGCAAGTGCAGCGAGGCCCAGCGGACTTTACGTGGACAATGGCCTGGACCAGACGGTCGTGCAGAGACTCGCGACCACGCGCGAGAAGAGGCACGTCGAGGACGAACTGCTGAATCTTCTGGGCCTCCCGGACAGACCTCCTAGGAGCGCTCGCAAACCCGCCAAGCAAGTGCAGAAGTCCGCGCCACAGTTTTTGATTGATATTTATGAGAATGCCCTCCAACAAGGGGGAGAAGTTCGCAACGATCAGTTTGGATTGAGCAGTCAGGACCTGAGGGCCATCGATGAGAGCGATGTTATCATGACTTTTTCTGCGAAAAGTGAGAGTGAACAAATTTCAAAAATATTTTACATAAAAATGTATTTTTAATGTTCCGTTGGATGTGATTGGTTTTCAGTACGAGGGAGAAAAGATACATTTTTCAACTTTAATATGAAAACCATAACTTTATATGTAACTTTAAATGCTGACTCTATATTACTTTATTACCTATATAGTTAACTTTATAAATAAAATTTTTGTGAATTCCATTGCCTCTGTATAAAAAATTTGATTTTTTCGCACTAGAGTGAAAAGTAAACATTTTCAACTCTAGTTTGAAAACCATAACTTTATATGTTGACTTTATATATATTAAGTTTATGTATAAAAATGTACGTTGAATACTATTGGCTGTGTGAAAATTTATAGTTTTTAGTACTAGAGTGAAAAATACACATTTTCAACTCTAGTTTGAAAATAATAACTTTATATATAACTTTAAATGTTAACTTTCATATTTAAAGTTTATACATAATAATTTATATGGAATGGATGTCATTGACTGTGTGAAAAATTATAGCTCTCAGCTCTAGAGTGGAATAGACACATTTTCAACTCTATAATATGAAAACTATAACTAAATGTTGACTTAATTTGTTGACTTGATATATAAAAATTTATATTGAATACCATTGCCTGTGTGAAAAGTTATCGTTTTTAGCACTAGAGTGAAAAATATACATATTTCAACTCTGGTATGAAAACCATATAACTTCATATATAAAAATGGATATTGAATACCATTGCCTGTATGAAAAATTATAGTTTTCAGCACTAGATTGGAAAATACAAATTTTCAACTCTAGTATGAGAACCAATAACTTTCCACACTAGTACTGAAAAACTATAAGTAATATAAGTATTCAAAACATGTTTTAAAATTGTTATTCCAAAATATATCTTTTATAATTTCCAAATGTTTACATAATATCTTCTTTTTTTGTTTTCGTAGAACGAAAAGTGAATGGAATTAGACACGGGAGAGGAAAAAGGCTATCGTTTGATGTGTCAGAAATTACGCCGGGAGAGATGATCCTCGGAGCGGAATTGCGATTGTACCGAGATGGAAACGCAACTAAAAGAATTCATTCGCGAAATCTCTTCTCCGTCTCAGTTTATCGTGTCTTGCGGATGAGTGACGGGTAAGATTCTTTACAGTGCGAAAAGTTGTCGTTTTGAACCTTAGTGCAAAAAATTATAATTGTAAAACTAGTGCGGGAATGATCAACTTTTTGCATTCTGGAGTTTCATATATTGAAGAATTTCGTTTTTTGAGAGCAAACGCTATTATTCAATTGTTTCAAAAAGCGAGTTTTATATTCTTTCGTGGATGAAATTAAGGCACGAGATATGATTGTAGAGAAAGGGAACTGCAGTTCGTGGATTCGGTTAATATAACAACGAAGCAAGGCTGGATCTCAATAAATGTGACCGAACCTATTCAACACTGGATTAACAATCCCGGCGACAATAAGGGACTATATTATACGGTCCATTTGCATAACGATATTCGTGAGTAAAACGTCGTCAGATATAATTAAGAAGTTTTTTATGCCCGAAAGAAAAGTGATACTAAAATGTGAGCTAAAATGTAAATCTCGACTCGACCTTTTTTTTTTTTTTGGAACTTTTGTTGTATCGATTAATAGGGTAACGTTATTATTTTCAGAGCATGAAATTAAGCCTAGGGATATCGGATTGATTGGATTCAAAAACGAGGTAAACAAACAGCCTTTTATGGTCGCGTATATGAAAAACTCGGGGAATCAGGAAAAAAAGTCCAGGCAGAAGAGGGAAGCTAAACGGAGGAGAAAAAGTTTTTCCATGTATGAATACCGGAACCCCTATACAGGTATTTAAAACTCAAATTTTCGTAATTTAATTAGGCAAAGTGCTTCTTATCTGGACGTTCCTAATATTTCATACAATATAACTTCAGAAAATCTGAAAAATCTTAAGTACAGTGTTAATTGAAATTCAATAAGTAGGAAATATTTTTTACGTTTATTTTTTTGTTTTTGTTTGAAAATGTAAGTCGGCATGCTCGTTAAAAAGGTATACATTTCATTGTTTTGTTCTTCACCTAAAAACATGAATAATTTTTAACATTAGGATTAGAATAAGTTAATTAATTAATTAATTGAATTAAATGGCTTTGACATAAAAATAGATAAAAATTCTATTTTGAAAAATGAAGAAAGATGAATCTTTCAAATATCCATTTATTAGTTTGATTTTTTAGATTGGTTTTTAACAATTTTGTAAACATTAATTTGTAAATAATAAAATGGTCGAATTCTTAGCTAAACTCAAAAAATGATTATTCAAAATGCATACGTCAAATGTTTATGAAAAAATATACTGTGTTTTAAGCAACATTCAAAGAATGTTTTAGGATATCTAAACATTTATTTTTGCTATAAACAACAAGTTGCCAATCATTTGAACAAACAAACGATTTTGTTTTAATTGCTTTATGGTTGAAAAAAAAGGTAAAACGAAAAGTTGAAAGAAAAAGATAATCAAAGTTGATTTTCTAGCTAAACATTTAACAGATGATTTTTGAAATATTTTAGATTTTGAAAATGCAAAAAAATCAATTTTTTTTGAATTATTCAAGTGTATATTTCCCCTACAGAATAATTAATTTCGTATTTTCGTTCTGTTTTTAGTTAAATTCAAACGACAAATAACATTTTAATTTCCTCCTTAATTAATATTCCCCCTTAATTAGGAAAAGTACCTCTTGCCCGGAGGTTTCTAATATTTCATACAATATAACTTTATAAAACCTGAAAAAAATCACAAGTAAAATGTTATTTTAATTCAATAAGTGGGAAATACTTTTTTTCTTTTTTGAAAATGAGAGTTACCAAAATGCAAAATTAACTTTTAATTCCCCCATTCCAAAATCATTAAAACAGAATTAAATCACCTTTGAGTTAGTTCTACAGATCATATAATTATTTGATATCGTTACTCATAATTTCCAACAAAAAAAAACTTATTTCTAAATTAAAGCAATCAAAAACGTCAATGAGCACTTAAAAAATTTGTTTTTCAATTGTTGCAATTTGATTGAAATTAAAATTAATGATAATAAAAAAATAATAACTAATGATAAAACTGATTGTTTCAAATTTTTTGATTGTTGGTTTAAATTGAATTGTTTGTTTTTTTTTTTTGTATTTCAGACCCAGCGATTCGATACAATTCCAGGACTTGCAAACTCCAAAATTTGTACGTCAGTTTCAAAGATCTGCAGTGGCAGGTATGAAATTTTTTATAATTTGATTTGATGAACTACTTTATTAATTAATGAGCTTTTTGAAATTAAATTTTCAACTTGGAATTATCGATGTTTCAGGACTGGATAATAGCGCCTGATGGCTACGATGCTTATTTTTTGCAGCGGGGAATGCAATTTTCCATTGAACGCTCACATGAATGCAACAAATCATGCAATCGTGCAAACACTTGTTCATTTATTAAGCCCCGGCAAAGTACCCAAGCCGTGTTGCGCGCCGACAAAATTAACATCGATATCTAGTTTTGTATTTCCTCGACGAGAGTAATGTTATTTTGAAAAAATACAAAAACATGGTAGTCAAAAGTTGTGGCTGTCACTAACCCAACAGACCAACTAAAAATCTCAACAAAAAACATGTATTTATTGTCGTCAATTGTCGATTCATTTTTTGCTTCTATTTATTCTAATTTTAAGGTCCGTCGTTGTGCCATAAAAGTGTATAAATTAGGTACAACTTAGTTTAGAATTTATTGTATCAAATAATATTCGTACAAGATGTAAAAACAAATCTGTTGTCCTCTAAGGATCCATTTAAAAATGTACTGGCAAGGGACTTGTACCAGAACCTTTTGCAGAAATAAAAACAACTATTTTTTTTGAAAAGAATCGTTTTTTATTTGTTACAATCACGAAGATGAAAAAACCTTATCTAATTAACATCACATTCGGTTCCTTACGTAACATTACAATCTGATTGAGTCAACAATTTGATCGCATTTTTTAAAATCACATTCGTTTGTATTGTCAATCGATGATTGATCTGCATTCAATGGCAACCGCAGCTTTTAACAACCATATTTTTATATTTCTTCAAGATAACATTGCTCTCGTCGAGAAAATACAGCACAGATATGGCAGACAATTTCGTAGGCGCACAACAGGGTTTTGGCACTTTGCCAGGGCTGACAAGGTGTACTAAGGTTTGTACTATGGCATGATTTGTTGCATTCATGTGAGCATTCAGAGGGAAGTTACATTCTCCACTGCAGTAATACGCATCGTATCCATCAGGAGCAATAATCCAATCCTGCAAAGATATTTCATAATTAGACATACAAAAATGTTAATTACAGTTGACAAATGTCATTTCAACTGAATTAACAAACAGTTTTTAAATACCTGCCACTGAAGATCTTTGAAACTGACGTACAAATTTTGGAGTTTGCAAGTTCTCGAATTGTACGTAATTGCAGGGTCTGGAAATTCATAAGGAGATTAATTTCCATAGTTCATAGAATGTTTATAGAAACTTAGCAGGACTTTCAATTCGGTTGCTCATACCAGTATACAAATTTCTATAATCCAGCGTGGACGTGTCACTTTTCTTTTTTCTCCTGGCGTCTCTCTTTTGACGGATCTTCTTCTCTCGCGTGCCAGAACTTTTAAAAAAGCCAACCATGAATGGCTGCTTGTCACTGTGGCCTTTAAATGTAATCAATCCAATATCCTCTGGTTTGATCTCGTGTACTGGAAAAATCAAAGTTTGTTATTTGCATCTGTTGGTACCATTTTATTATTCTTATTATTATAATAGCATTATTCTAATAACATTATCATTTATATTTATATGTTATATTTATATAATAATAATATACTCTGCACAACAATTAGACTAACATTTTTACTTCTAACATTTTGTTACTTTTTTCTAAAAAACTATAACTTCGACTAATTCAATGAAAAAGTTAGTAAAAATAGAACATTTAAACAAGCTCGAGTTCAAAATTTCACGTATAACAAGAATTTCATAATTTTGAATATAATTTTTCGAAATTGTTAACGTTAGAAAAAAGTTGGAAAATGTTAGGGTGCCCCCTCACGGACGAAAATATATTTTAATACATCTACAAAAATAAAAAAATATATAAAATTTATAAAACGGCAATAATGAGTATATTTTTATTATATTTTTTTTTATATTTTTCATTTTATAAAATGAAATTTTATAAAATAAAATATAAAAAATATATAAAATTTGTATAAAAAGCGGCAATAATGAGTACAGTTTTTTATAAAATTTGCGTTTATATTTTCGTCCGTGAGCCCTCTAATTGTTGTGCATTATTTTATATTAGTATTATCATTTCTATTATATATTAATAGTATTATTTTATTATATAATTTTTATTTTCACCCCAATTTCATATCATAATAAACTTCAAATCTATCAATTTCTCATTACATTCATTTGAGATAATTTAAAATTGACGCAAATTTCTCTCTTGAATTATTAAAAAAATGTCACAAACAGTATTACATCTTGATTTTATAATAATTTTGATCTTTTCCCTGAGTTTTTAATTCTGTCTAAAATTTTTTTTTTTATTTGAAGATCAATTTTGAGTTGGACCTCATTTCTTCATGAAGATTTACCATTTTTATCAGCAGGATGTACAGACAAATAGATGCCTTGATTCTGGTCGAAATTATTGATCCAGTGATGAAGCGGTTCGCTCATATTTAAAGTCAACCATCCTTCCTGCCCAGCAGTAGTGTTTACTGAATCAATATATTGCAATTCTTTTTCCCTGCAAAAGAATTCTCATTTAATTTCCGTTCATTAAGCATTAAATGTTTAAACAAAAGTAAAAACCAGAAACCTTCTGGTTCCAACTTACCCATCTTCTGTAAGAACTCGATAAACCGTAACTGCAAAGTCGCCTTTATATTTTGGTTCTTGACTTGATTGATATCTCTATAAAGTCTGAGCTCAGCTCCGATAATAAATTCTCCAGGTGGCACATCCGAAACGTCAAACCACAAGCGTTTCCCCCTTTCGTGTCTTACACTAGGTACGTGATGATCTGCAAAGTAAAACAAAGATCAGAATGACCACGAATTCCTCATTTTCAAAATCACTTTTCAATAACTGGGACTAGAAATTGTGACCCAGAAATATCCTTAAAATAGTTTCGATAACTGTATGTCAAACTCGAGCTTGTTAAAATGAGACTTACTATCTTATCCATCTCGCAAAAGTTTATTTATTAATAGTAGGCAGCAGTACAAAATGATTTCGTCTCATATTTGAAAGAAAAATTATAATATTAATAATAAATTAGATAGTATAGTTGTAAAATTAAAACTGATATTGATATTTCGTGCCAACTAAAAATAATCAGTCATCCCACACGGACAAAAATTTTATTACAAAATATATTTCAGATATATATTCTAAATTTAAAATATATTCGTAAATCTTACATACAATTCATATATAAATTATTTATAAAGTGACAATAAATTGTATAAAAAAAATATATAGTACAAAAAATATAATCTAAAAATGTATTACATTTATAAGAAAAATTAAAATATATTTACATGTATATTTTTGTGCTTGTGGGATTCTTACAGAATATTTCACTTGATTCAACTGAATAGTCTGTTCTTACACTAACGAACAGAATTACAATTTAGATGAAAACAAAACACTAGAACTGTTATTCTCAGTGTTTACATTCGTTAACAATTTTACAACCAATTTTGCAACGTTACAACTGTGTTTGTCTTCTGAATCGTTCTTACTTCTTGCAGAAAACGTCATTATGACGTCACTTTGATCGATGGCTTGCAAGTCTTGCCCACTGAGTCCGAATTCGTCCTTGGCGAAGAGTTTTTGATGGTGATTGACATCCTCGTGTAGGGCATTCTCATAAATATCGATGAGAAATTGAGGGGCGGATTTCTTAACTTGTTTGTTTGGGTGCAGAGGCGGCCTGTCAGGCAGACCCAGCAGGTTCAGCAGCTCCTCCTCAACGTCCTTCTTCTCCTGCTGGGTGATCACTCGTTGGACTATGGTCTGGTCCAGTCCATTGTCCACGTACAAGCCGCTCAGCCGGTTGCCCTCGACGAAACAATCAAAACAACAAAGTGAAAATGTTGCGATGACAACTGGGAGCAACATATTTTCGTTCGGAGATGCTGTGATTCCACGATGTTGCGCTGTGGCAATGTCAGATCGCGACGGTTCAGAGGCGATTTTCGCGGCTGCTGAGGCACCGCCAGAGATGAAGCATTTTTGCACGAAGGCACTTCCAACTAAACAGGAAGGCGAATTTGAGCTTGTTTAAAAACTCCTACGAGATGTTTCAGTCGAGTTCTCCGTCGCTTTCTTCCACCACTTCGGCGGCTACTCCTTCCATCGGATCGCAACAAAAGTTGTCAGGTAAGATCGCCAATTCGCCCCCACCATGCGATTAACAAATGAGCCTTTCGCTAAAACGTGTTGTGGTGTGCAGCAATGCAAAAGTCCAAGTGTCAATGACAATTGTGATGCTGCGAACAAAGATCACAAAAACAATAATCGTCACGTTTTGCGTTTTACCTGATGTATTTGATCTTTGACGAATTTGAAATGTGATTATTTAAACCAATGCTTATTCAGTCTTTTAAAATGTTTATTTTTTGAAAAATCATCACAGTTTGATGATTTCAGTTTGTTTTTTCCAAGGTCACCTTGTAACTTGAAATATTCTGAAAACAATCAAGTTTGTATTAAAAGGAAACACATTAAAATTTTGCGATATTGTAAATGTTATATTTTGAATGTTAAAAGTTTTACCTTCAATAAAATAAGATTGAATACCTTCAGTGTTATATTTTTTGTTCATTTTTTAAAAAAACATCGTAAAATAGTTGAATCAAAGTTTATTTTTCCATGCTCACCTTGAAATTCATTTTTCATTCTGAAAACAATCAAATTTGTATTAAAAGAAAATATTAAAAATAAAATTGTTCATTGTTATTGTTTACATTAAAAAATACCTTCAGTTTTCCGGGAATGTTTACTTTTTGAAAAATCGTAATAGTTCAATTTCAGTTTGTTTTTTCCAAGGTCACCTTGAAATGTTCACCTCTCATTATTTATATTTCAAAAAATACTTTCAGTCTTATGGAATGTTTACTTTTTGAAAATTCTTAAGTTTAATTATTTCAGTTTGTTTGTTTTTCACGGTCACCTTGAAATTCAGTTTTCTCATTCAGATTCATTCTGAAAAAAAAATCAAATTTGTATTAAAAGACAACATTAAAAAAATATTATTTTTGAAAATTTTTCATTGTTTACATTTCATGGAATTCAACTTTTTAACAAACAAGAACAGAATTTATTCATAAAAAAATTCAAAAACAAAATAGAAATAATTTTGGAATTTTTCCCACTGTTTTAGAGTGTATGCAACGATGATGTAAACAATTGGAACGAGGGTCGTGAACCAAGCCGAACGAACTGGAACCACGGAGCGACGGCACGTCAACCGCGACGATTGATTAGCTTTGTTTTTATAATGTGCTTCACAGTGATTCGAAAACCGTCCGCGTGAAGAAAAGTGAAATGCAAAAGTGTGTCGATGAAATTTGACCTCAACTCAACCGGAGATTGAACAACAAGGTCCAATCAAAACAAAACCATGTCGCACAACTACAGCATCGTCGAATATTATTCCAAACAGGAGAAACAAAAGTGTGGCTACTGCAAAAATGTCTGCAGCAGTTTCGGTCATGGTAAGTGCCAAATAATTGGTGCCAAACAAGTGTTATGACTTGGAATAAAATAGAAATAACAAAATACAACAATGTCAAAATCATAAGACGAATTTGAATTTGTTTTTCAATTTTTTGCACTCACACGAAACTGCTTTCCTTTGTCTTCATTGAATTATGCACTCCATTTTGCAATTTAAATCAAGTTCAAGTTCAAAATCAATGAGGCGAAGGACAATCTGACAGTTTGCAAAAATCATCTCGCTTTTTTTATTTTTCAGAAAAATGGCCATAAGTGCGCTCAGACTGATAAAAAAATTTGAAATTCCCAAAAGTGCAAAACTTACATGTTTACAGAAACCTTTCACAAAATACAGAAATTAGAAATGAAATGATAAAAAACAACTGTGATGACGATTGGAAAGAAGAACTATACGCCACAATGAATATTTACAACAATTTTATATCACCGGAAGAAGAGTCCTCTTTGATAAATGAAGTGGAGCCTTATTTAAAAAGACTACGATATGAAGAATCACATTGGGATGACGTTAGTAAAAATAAATATATATTAATTACAAAAATCATGTAATTGAAGGGTGAAAAATTAATCGACAGGGAAATTTCTTACAGAAAAATGTATCAAATTGTTTTCCATGAATTTACTTATAAAATCTCTATATAAATTCTGTGGGTAAAAGGTAAAACCAGGTAAGGGTACAGAGAACTCATCTAGTTTTACCGTCTATCCGCAGAATTATTTTCCGTGAATTTATTTATTTATAAATTCAATGAAAAGTTGTATGAAATTATTTTCACAATTTGCCGCAGATATATCATATAATTTTATGTCCAGGCTATACATGGATATAGAGAAACGGAGCGCTGGAAATGGTCAGAAGAAAATACAAAGATTATTAATAAGATAAGAGCAAAAGCGTTTCCACCTAATAAGCCACAATTAAGTCTAGTACACGTTTTAGACTTATCAGCCGAGGGATGGATAAAACCTCATGTAGATAGTGTCAAGGTAATCATAAAAACTTCTTAATCCATAATTGAAAATGTTGGAAAACTAATTTAAACAAAACGAAATATTTTAATTGTTATTTTATTTATAAAAAAATTTTTGTAAATTTTATTTGTAGTTTTGCGGAGATGTAATAGCTGGCATTAGTTTACTTAGTGATAGCGTCATGAGGCTGACTATGGTAGGTCATGAAAAAGAACGTTTAGCAGATTTTTATTTACCCAGAAGGTCACTGTATATAATGAGGTTTGTAATTTTTGTTTCAATGATTAGTTTATCAATTTGAAATTAAAACTCATGTTTTTTCATCTATTTTCAGTGGAGCTGCTAGGTATAAATATAATCATGCGATTTTACCAGACGAGGAGTCCTTCTTTGAAAATAGAAAAATCCCTCGTGGAAGAAGAATATCTATAATTTGTAGGTGTGAACCAAATTCAGAAAATACGGATTAAACATAAAAACAAATAATTTATTGATATTCGTCAAACTTTGATTGTAATAATAAAATTGAGTCAGGATTCAGTTTTAAGATATTTCGATTTAATCAATTTTTATATACTTGATCATTCTACATTCACAGCAATCGACTTTTTTTTGATTGAATGACTTACATTCATTCACGTAGGAAAATCACACAGCGAAATTGATAAAGTCATTTTTTAACTTGACTTTATTGAATGAAAACTATTCATCAGGAAAAAATATACAAATTAGCGAATGATTTCACACATCAAGTATTCGACTCGTGCATACTGACAGCTTTTTTTGTAAAACCGTTACAAATATTGCTATTGAAAACATTTTTCGATTGAGTTTCATAAACCAATTGAATCGTATTAAATTATCTATCCAAACATAGAAAGATGATAGATTTACATTTGATTTTCAATCTATAACAATATTGTAGACACACAAAAGCCTGAATTGTAATTGCAATTTTTCTTTTATATCGTTGTTTTTTTATTTACAGTTCAAAGTGAAATTTAACATTTAGATCTTATTACTATTGTCAGAGAGACGAATATTTTTCTCCCGCAAGCATTTAATTAATCTCAAATCAAACTGGAAATGAAAAATACCAATCTCTCTCATACATTTGCGTTTTAAAAATGTACAAACGCAGTCTCTCAAAAATGCATACGTGTTTTCGAAGTTGCATGTCGCAATTAAAAACCCTATAGTTTACGACTTGTTTCATGAGTCTGTAGTTTGAATTAACAAAACTTCCATCGGTTTCCACATTCGTTACAGAGTACAAAGGTTGTCATAGGTTCATCAGCAGATCGTGTCTGTACTTGATTGTAGGTACAATTGCGTTTCTTGCATTTGCCACACTTGAGCAACTCAGTTTTAGTACCCTGAACAGTAGCAAGTTGCGCGTCGTTAATTGCTTCTTTTTTAAACTGTTCACGGAGCTGTTTGATTTCGTCGCTTGCCATTTCTTCAGCAGTCATTGAAGCCAAACGAGCAGGCGTTATTGCTCCAGCTAAGAAATTCGTTCGCAGATTAGGATTTTTCGCATCCTTCAAATTTGAAAATCGGCTTCGAATCTGGAATTTTCAAATGGGAAATGTATTATTTTTTCTTACCAAAACTCTATCGAAATCAAAGGCAACAATAACTTACTCTATTTCTGTATTTGTTATCTGTATTTTTAAATTCCTGATAAATAGCCTCTTCAAGTTCCTCAGCAAGTTCTTCCGGAGTACCGCAACCGTCTTGGCTGCCGTCGATTCTCAAAGCGGAAGCGAGTAGTTCTCTACATTTTAGTCTAACGGCGTCGGTGGTCGTAGGAGCAGGGAAGGAAGACTGTTTTTTCGAATCCTTAAAATTTTTTTCGTCCTTCGATTTAAAATCACCGTCGACCGAGGACTTGTCTTTTTTCGAGTCCCCATCATCTTTGTTTTTATCTGATTTTTCTTCTTTCTTTTTCGCACTGCTAGATGAACCTCCGTCTTTTTCTTTATTTGGACCTATTATTCAAAAATCAATCATAAATCGTTTTATACCAAACAAATTAACAAAAAATAATATTAGAAATCTTATACCTGACAAAAATTTCTTCCAATTTTTAATCAAAGTTTTCGACAATGTTATGACCTCTTCATCTTTGCTTGATTTTCTCAATGCATTTACTGTCATTCCAATTCGTGTTGTTGTCAGAAGTTCCAAATTCACAGGTAATCTTTGCAATGTTTTCAATAGGTCTAATGCCTGCTCCTGGTCCTAAAAATAAATACTTTTTAATGACTTTGAATGAAAGATAAAAGAAAGGTATTGAATGAAAAAAACAAAATGCTTTCCACGAAAACAATGAAAGGCAAGAATGTACAAATGAACAATAACTTATAGAATGATAAAATTATCATAAACGAATAGAAAAAAATTCATAAGATTATAACAATAGCAGAAAACAACTTTCTATCACAGGAATGTAACGAATGTTAGATTAAGTTTTATTAGAAATGAAATGGAGGAATAAAATAAAAGAGTACAACAAATTAGACCGGGCTAATTACAAACACGAAAACACGTTTCAAGGCACTGACGCCACCGCTTAAAATCCTAATTTAACGCTGCTCACCGCGCCGTCACCGCTCGACATTTTGATGAGCTTCTTTTGGATACGCAAAACTTCGTCTTCTGCGCTCATTTTGCCTGTTGATTCGTTCTTTCAACCGATGAAACACGCTATTGGAACACAAATATCGCCCTGCTGATCGTTACAAAACGTTCGTCAACGAGCCGGAAACTTGATTGTTGATCTACTGACGAGTTTTTCATCGATGATCTGCTTTTACAGCCGCCTGCAGAACAGATGGCGTTGCTTTATTTTTTAAATGCGATAACGAATCTAAACTGATATAAAAAGAAAAATCAAAATTAATAAAATTAATCATTCAAAATAGGTTTATCAAAGCATAATTTATAAATACACAATTGTTTTTTTACGTAACAATTATTCAATTGTCTATTTGTTTGTTTATGTTTTGTTTCTATGAAGGGCGGTTCAAGCGTCATCTGTAAGGTATCGTGGCTAAATCTGAAACTAGTTCGACAAAATGGAGAGAGCATGGGTAGAGTTACAATAAACGCTCGGATGATTTGACTCTTTTTGGATAAGAAATAATCTTCTTTATCCGGAACGCGTCCGTTTTTAATTGTTCGAATGATAACAGATCTGTATTTACCGACAGTAATCTATCACGGATTTCTTCTTCAAGTTCGAGCTGGATAGAGAAAGAAATAGAACCATTTAATACTGAATTTAGATTAATTAAATTAAATTGATTAAATCAGAAAACTTGGGCAGAACACGATAGTAAATATAATAAAAATGTGGCTGTTTTTGCAATTAAAAAATTTAGAATGATATGATTTAAAAATACCGCTAGTTTATTTATTACATCACATAATTGTTACCATGCGGTGGGGATTTATCGGCTCTGCATTCTAATTAGTTATTAGTTGACTTACTACATTCGACAGAGAGAGCGCTGGAAGCGCTTCCTCCCCCCCTCCTCTCCGAATACAGTAATATAAATATAGGCATGCATAGAGTAGATGCAGAGCTGCCCTTGAGTGTGTGAGGTAGATGTAACACGAAGAATCTTCACAGACGCCATATAACACATAACCACACTAATCATACAAATAAATAGTCGTGTTCTTCAATTCCTACGAATGTTGTGAAGTGTTACAAGTGATACATTTGTGTGAAGTGTTACAAGCGAATAAACAAAATGTCTTTGTCAAAGACATCCAACATTTACAACAGACAGAACTGGGAGGATGCAGAGTTCCCTATTCTCTGCCAAACATGTTTAGGAGACAATCCGTACATTAGAATGGTGAGTACCAATAGTTCTAATACTTTGAAAAATATTGAAAACATTTACTGCAACTTATAAAATTTCAAAAATCTAACATTTTTTCATCAGTATTTCAATCGTTTTCGCATTTTTTGACACAATTTTTATTCTTAACCTCAATTCTAACTCTGACGTAAACAAACTTATCTTACATCATTTTTCTAACCTCAAATAATTTTTTCTAATTTGTTTTTCCGCGTCATTATTAATCTGATTGTTACTCAATTAGATTTAATTAACTAAATGTGTATTTTTATTCAGACTAAGAAAAATACGGTAAGAATGCAAGATCTGCGTCCGACCCTTCACTGTATTTCGCTGGTGTCCCGGATCACGGATGCGTTTCAAGAAGACAGAAGTTTGTCAAACTTGCAGTCGATTGAAAAATGTCTGTCAAACTTGCCTGCTGGATCTCGAGTACGGTCTACCCATTCAGGTGCGTGACGCCGCATTGAAAATCAAGGACGACATCCCGCGGTCAGAGGTCAACAAGGAGTACTATGTTCAAAACATTGACAAACATGAGATTGGCAAAATTGACGCAACAACACCCGCAGGCTCCGTTGGAAAATCCGCAGCAGCAAGTGATCTTCTGATGAAATTGGCCCGCACCAGTCCGTACTACAAACGCAATAGACCTCACATTTGCTCTTTCTGGGTGAAGGGCGAGTGTAAACGTGGCGAGGAGTGTCCTTATAGGCACGAAAAACCGACGGATCCTGATGATCCATTGGCTGATCAAAACATTAAAGACAGGTATGTAATAAAGTTAAATATAATAAGAAAAAAACAAAGATTTTTATTTTCATTATTTGATAAAATTTAGTATATATTTGAAGAATAATAGAATTTCAACATTTTTTGTAATTAGTGGTCAATGACTAATTTCTACTGTGCCGACTCTAACCATTATTTCAATTTATTCTTTATTTATCCAGGTATTACGGAGTTAATGATCCTGTAGCCGATAAGCTGATGCGCCGCGCAGCGGCAATGCCCAAACTGGAGCCGCCAGATGACAAATCCATCACGACTTTGTACGTTGGAAATCTCGGGGAGGCAATCACGGAGAAGTTGTTACGCGATCATTTCTATCAGTATGGAGAGATCCGCTCGATCACAATGGTACCGAGACAGCAGTGCGCATTCGTACAGTATACTAAGAGGAATGCTGCGGAAGCCGCTGCGGAAAGGACCTTCAACAAACTGATATTGGGCGGCAGAAGGTTAACGATCAAATGGGGAAGATCACAAGGAAGACAGACCGTGTCTGCGGCTGAGGCAACAAGAGAGACTTTGGAACCCGTACCTGGACTTCCTGGAGCACTGCCTCCTCCCCCAGAAACCATCGGTAACAATTACTTCAACCTGCAGGCCAGTTCAACTGCGATCATCCCGCCAATTATGATGCCACCTCCGCCAGTAGGACAGTTCATGTTCCCGCCACAGATTGCAACAGCAGCTGCACCACCAATCTTCCCACCTGGAACCACGCCGATTCACTATCCGAGTCAGGATCCCTCGAGGATGGGTACCTCTCAGGGAGTGGGCAAACCCTGGCCTGAAGAAGGTTGAACGAATTGAATTATGGAGATTTCTACTCTGTAAATACATGTAAGACTAAGAATTTACATTAAGATGAGAATGTATTAAGCGAGAAATATTGATATTGGTTAACCTAGAATAAGAATGAGTTTGTTTGTTATAAGTTAATAGGTTTGTTAAGTATGTAATTTTTTTGTAATTTTCATTTTTAGATTTCTGAGTTGAAAAACAATAATAAATTTTTGTCACAATAAATTTGACTTATTAATTCATAACCATTTTCTAATCACCTTTTACAAACTGACATTATTTATAACGAAGCAATAACATCGATATTAGTCCTTAGATTTAAGTTATTCTGACGTTTCCATAGACACAGACACTTTGAAATAAAATTTTAAAAACTGAACAAAAAATTATATGAAACGAAATTAATTAATATTAGATATAAGAAGTAGACGCGACTATAAGAAGAAAAGTTTCATGATTTCCATCATAAGTGCAAGATAGGTATAGGGAAAATTTATATTATACTGTATCGAACACGTACGGTGGAATTATGAAAAAATTTCCCGTATCGTATCATGCCCGTACGGTTGAAATCATAAGTTTTTTTGTACACGTAACGTCATGGAATTCTCATGGTCACGTCCATAAAAATTAGAATCAATTTTTTTCAAGGTAGCAAAAAGCGATGGTCAAAGGTGCTACTTCACATCAGGTGGATGGATGTCTGATTTAAAGTCAGCGTAGTACAGGGATAGGAAAGAGCACTTGCCCCTAAAAGGGCACTTTGCCCGTGTTAGGGACAAATGCTCCTTCCTCCGACTGATACAGATCTTATGTACCTCCTTCCCTCTGAACTTGCTTTTGCAAGAGCTGACACAACTGTCTCAATATAAGATGTAACATTGATAACATTTTCTCAGTAGCTGCGGACCATCGATAACTTAACATTTATCGGTCTATATATACATAACGCAGCTCTTATTATCCACTTGCGAGAAAAGTAGTTTGTTAACTGTTTAATAATTGTTTGCTGAAATATAATATATAGAAAAATAAAAAGTATTAAGATTGGACTTTTGGTCGAATACTTGAGAAAAAATATCTGAAATTGCGTGAATATTTTCGAAAAGTACCATCAAGGAATTTATTGAACTGAAATAAGAGAATGAATTGTTTATTGCAGAATTTTCATTGCATAAGTTTCGTTGATACGGCAAAGAGTTGTTTCGGAATTACTTGGATGACATAAACAGAAATTAATATGATTCTGATTTGAAAAGAAATATGAGTAGACGCTCGGAAGCGTTTCTGAGCGTAAACGATCAGAAAATAATTAAAAAATTAATCCTAAATGTAATTTTAAATTTAAATATTATTATTTCATTAAATTGTTAACTATTGTGGTTGTTGTTTGTTATACATTAAATTCTGTATCCATTGAAAAATTAACCCGTCACCTTTCTCCAATAATCTAAAATAAAATCTAAAATACAATTATTGCAAAAAAATGAAAAATATATAAATCAAAAAGATGGTCAAATGTGCTACTGAGTAATCCAGAAAATGAATGGATCCTTTTGGAACAACGTCAGTGTGGAACAAGAGTTCACCCTAACGCCCCTTTGCCGCTCGTCCCTGTCACAATGGGTAGGTTTTTGATTAAGAAACCTATAGGAGCTTCATCCCGGAGCTTTTCCCTGGGTTCTCCGGACTGTACAACCTAGACGGGCGTTCTTGCAATATTCCAAGGCAAGTGCACTCACATCCGGTCCGGCTTACTTTTCAGTGCAGACCTTAGGTTTCTAATATCCAGTCCCATGCAGAGTTCCAAACAAACAAGGTCCCGTAAAAAGCTTGCTCTTGCAAGATCTGACGATGCGTTTCAATATATGAGAATTCAATATTGAAAACATTTCCTCAGTAGCTTCGGACCATCAGAAACTCTATACTGTACCGTTGTATATATACAAAACGCACCTTTCATTATCTACTTGTGAGAAACGTTTGCTGAAGTTTGAAGACCATAAGAAAAATTAATTTATATATCATTTTTCATGATTATTTTCTAAAATGATGATTGTAACTATTTAAAAATTTTTTAATTAATAAAAAAATTGATTTTTAAATTACATAGTTTATTTTTGATGACATATTTTAAAAGCAAAATTAGATGTTGAGCAAAGATTCTATTGTAAATTAATTTTAATATTAATTGATATAAATCTCACTTTAAAATGAGAGAAAATTATGTAAAGTAATAAATTTAAATGAAGGATAATAAATTAATTAGTTATGAATTTGGATCAAAACTTATTAAAATTATTAAAAAATATTTAAATCATTTTGTATAAAAATAATTTGCTTGTTATTTCATAGTCAATTAAAATACAGTAAATATTTGAAATCCGGTAAAAATTGTTCAAATAACATGGGGTGAGTACCACCAACAAAAATGTGACAAGTCGTGAGACCTACTATACCGACAAAAACAATGCTGACAGGCTGACACTAGTTTAGATGGGAAACGCATACTTTCAATAACACAACTTTAAGTTACTTTATAGTAAGTATTTAGAAAATTAATATTTATAATGCATTAAAAATTCTTTTTCGATTAAATTTTGTATAAAAGTTTTTATGTATATGATAGTTCATAACTTTAAACTTTCAAACTTCCTAACCTCTGCACTCTCTACTGTAATGAAAAAACTTGTTTATACATCTATTAAATACATATTAATATATTAATTCAAAAATGTAATACTTTATTAGGTAATATGAAAATGTGAGCAGATAAAAAATACCATTGAGTAAATAATAAACAGAAAATATAAAGATGAACTGCACTACTGTGAAGTCAATTTATTGTGACCAAGGAGCTTTGAGAGCTGTGAGATTCAGTGGTAAGTATATTTGATTAGTTTAATCAGTTTTAAAACGATTAATTCATTATTATAAAAAATGAATAATTCCAAAATACACGATTATTTAAATTTTAGTGGATGGAGAATATTGTGTAACATGCAGTTCAAACAGGAGAATCAAATTATGGAATCCATACAAAGGTGTGCTACTAAAAACATACAGTGGCCACGCAGACGAAGTGATGGACGCCTGTTCCTCGTGTGACAGTAGTCAAATAATTTCAGGAGGTCTGGACAAGTCTGTAATTCTCTGGGATGTCGCAACTGGAACTCCTACTAAACGACTGCGAGGTCATGCTAGCGCCGTCACTACAGTCAGGTTCTGTCAACAAATTTTTTGTTAATAAAACAAAATGATTGACAAGGGAAAGAATTCACAATTAATTGTTTTATTCCAGATTCAATGAAGAATCAACAATGGCCGTTTCAGGTTCACGTGACAATTCAGTCATGTGTTGGGATTTGCGAGCCAAAAGTTATGAACCAGTTCAAACCATGAGCGAAGCTAAAGATGCGATTTCGGCTGTAAGACTTTCAGGATATGAAATCCTCACGGCCTCTTTTGACACGAAAATTAGAAGATATGATATTCGAGCTGGACAGTACTATGAAGATTGTATAGGAGGTATTACATTAAATAATTATGAAAAATGATTACTCGTTCAATTGAATAAATTAGTAAATAAGTCAACTAATAACAATTGAAGACATCAAAAATGGTTTTGTTATAAGTCGAACATATAAACCAAAATGGATTATAAAAAATCTTTCATTTTTTAGAACCAGTAACTTGTGTAAACTTCACAAGAGACGAGCAATGCACGATAGCAAGTTCAGCGGATGGCGTATTGAGACTAATGGATAAAGATACCGGAGAATTACTTGGAGAATTTTTAGGTCTTCCAGCTAGCGACCTATGCATAGAATCAGGAGTTGATTATAAAGATACATATATTTTGTCTGGTTCTGCTGATGGTAGAATATGGATTTGGGAGCTCGCAACCCAAAAAGTTATAGGAAAATTATCAGGTGACAAACCAACGAAACACGCCAGTTGTTCGATTGCAGTTCACCCCCAGAAACATTGTTTCCTGGCGACAAACGGTACTGACTTGTTAATGTGGAACTGCGACGGTGAAAAAGATTGAATTGTAAATAACTCACTTTTTTTATTATAAAAAGATAAGTTTGCCAAGGAAAAAATAAATAAGACGTTATTTTTAACAGCTTCATTTTTATTTTATACAATGAATGTATATGTAACAACAATAAATTTCGGTAGGTATAAAAACTTTAGTCTTTGAAAACGGTGTACAAAATTATCCTATGCGCATTTGTGTCTCCTTACAGACGATACGTACAAATTTCTTTAATCCGATATCTCGGGGAACTTTTGTTATATGCTATATAAGCTATACTTTTTCTTATCTGTTATTTCATTAAATTTAAATTAAAGCACATTTTCATTGTTCATTTTTATAGCAACGTAAAAACATTATATCTTTCATGATTATTTTATCCAATCGATTAGAAAATATTAATTGCAAATATCTACATATATATTCCGGAGTAATTACAATGTAGTAAATGCACAAAGTAACGGCATTGTTAGTTTTTGAGCTCCTTAAAAGTCGAATTAAGTATTCGTTGATGAGACTCGTTAACAATCAATATTAAGAAAAAATGATGTCACAAACATTTGATTTATGATGCATAAATATTTATTAGTAGATCTGTGATTGTTTTACTATTAATATAAATGTAAGTAGCAAACTTGAGAAAGTTTACGAAATAAATAACGAAAAATCATATTCATCCAAACATGGCATGAAAAAGCAAAAAAGAAATGTCAATATATCAGTTCAGAATAAAGGTTACAAAAATTACAACTAGGTCCAGAATTCAGCATCAAAGACTAATTTAAAATTCAGAACTATAAGCACAAAGCACTTATCTAAGTTTAACTTGAACAATAAAGTCGAAAGATTTTATCTCCTCTATTTATATCCTCAGGCCCCAGTCGTGCATATTGTTAATATTGTTAATTTACAAAATACACACCAACAACCTAACAGAAATGCAAATAACCATTGAACTCTGCTGAACTTGAAAAATTTCAATTACAAACGAAATCCATAGTACCAAATCAGCGTGGCTGAGTAGAAGTTCGGAATATTTTGTCTACCCCATTGTGTTAAAAATAGTTCCATTACGCAGCCTCGAATTTTATACGTTCGAACAATAAATTGTTCACTTCAACGTTCCTTGTTCAATTAAACCCCAGTGCAATTAAACTCTCTGATAAGTTCTCCTGTACTTGTCATCGACTTTTGTGAGATAATATGTACCCGGGAACAAATGACTGATGCTACTCTTGGGTTCAAAAGGAATCAGATTCGTGGACTTTTGCCTCTCGTCCAAAGTCTGCGAGTACTCCTCAGGGCTGAACTTTGTCCTCGAGTGAAGCTCGTCCGTGACATAGGTCATCTTGTTTCTCAGACTGATGAGTTGCTCGAGGTCAGAAGTCACACTTATCGAGTACATGCTGGAAGTGAGTCCCGAGCCGTACGAGAAAACTCCGACCTTGTTTCCCAGCAGCTCTTCCGGGGTCTTCTCGATGAGCAGCGAAACCAAGCCGGAGTAAACCGAGGGCGTGTACATGTTGCCCACGAGATTCGCAATGTACAGTGAAGGCTTGGTCTTCTTCTCAAAGTCCTCCTTGCTGCGGTTCATGAACTCCTTCTCCACATCTCTGTCGAAGTAGGTGTCCTTGGGATCCACACCATGGAACTTCAAAAGCTCGGGTAAATTTTTCTCAACCTCCTCCTTGGACTTGTTGAGGAAGTCCATGAACGCCAACCTGGCGAACGATTTTTGAACAAGCTTGCCGTACGGCGAGTGGAATAGAAAACCGTCGAAGTGGGCGAGAGAGACGTCCTTGCTCGACTGCTTGTTGACCTTGCAGCGATATCGCTGGTAGCAGGTGTCGAGGGATTTGAGGTAGCATTCAATGGAGAGTTTGCCGTCGACCACGGGGTACTCCGACTGCTGGTTCGGTTTGTAGAAATCATAGGCGTGGCTCATGTGAGAAGACCGGACGCCGCGATCGAACACCAGAGGGGCGTCTGGACCGATGATCATCGCTATGGCACCGGCACCACCGGTCGGTCTCGCCGGTCCCTTCTCGTAGACGGCGTTGTCGGCGGCAACTACAATCGCCAGACGACCGTCCCAGGCACTGCTTTCCACCCAGTTGATGGCGTTGAATAAAGCGGCTGTGCCACCGTAGCACGCATTTTTGCAGTCCACACCCTCTATGTCGGTGCAATCGCTCTGCTCCAGCAACTGCATCAGCACCGATTTCACAGATTTACTTTTATCCAAGAGGGTCTCGGTTCCAACTTCCAGATGACCGATGTCTTTAGGATTGATGTTATACCTAAAAAACAAATACGGAGATTAGTCACTTTCTCTTCTGAAGTGTTTTTTTTTCAAGTTTTTATTGACAGACATAAAAAATGTTGGAGAAATTTTTTGGAAACTTTATGGAAGAAAAATAATATTTGGTTTTGAAGCAAGAGCAAACAAATTGTTCGAATGACCTTTTTAGTTGGAGATTGAATCGAAACTTGACCCGAAGTTTCGACAAAAGGTAACATTTCTTTTGTAATTCAATTGTTGTGAGTCACGTTTCGGAACTGTTATGACAGTAAAAAATAGATTTTGTCGAATTTGTTATTGAAATTTTGCGAAATGAAAATGTTAATGATGGATTCATTCATATCGCAGCTCGGTATTTTCATGCAAAAATGTAACGCACAAATAGAGAATCCATCGAAAGTTATTTTCCTGTTTGAATGCTAACATGCAATGAAAATAAATTTTTACATTATTATATTACAAATTGTTTATGTAATGAGATGATACCGCTAATAGAAATAAAATGTTTCAAGCTAGACATTGCTAATAGATAAATGATTAATATTAGCAACGATATGGAAAAAATGATATTTGAAATTTAGTTTTAATGATTTTTAATTTAATGGTACAAAAATGATGGTCAAAGGTGCTACTCAGTAGTCCGAATCAATTGAATGGATTTTTTTATTTAAACAACGTTAGCTTCAAGCAAGAGGGCCTTTAAAGTGGCTTAGTGGCGCCCGTCCTCCGCTCGCCTGGGACCCTCTCTAATTCATCGGGAACATTTATCTAGGGAACGGCATGTGGCTGGAAAGTGCCCAACCTGGAACATGCCTAAACCTAGACGGGCCCTGGCCCCAACTACTGATCCCCGGCAACACAAGAGTATCGGTATTTCTCCTATCCTAGTAGAAAAGCTCCTCTTACAATCGACTAACAATTGCCGTTTCAATATTATATTAATATTGATAACCTTTCCTGAGTAGCTACGGACCATCTAAAACTAATTCATTTAACGCCGTATATATACATAATCCAGCTCTAACTTTCCACTTGCGAGAAAGGTTTGCACAACTTGAAAGACGCGTTAATTTGCAAACTTTACCATTTTTGTTTACTCGATCAAATTTTATTAACGAATAAACATCATTAAGACTGCAAAATTGGATGGTTATATTTTTATCTTTGTTCGATGATTGAAATTAATTTGGACTTTATAAATTTGTATGGAGGAAAATTTTCCAACAGTTTACATCGTTAATGAATGATAGGCCAGTTTGAAAAAAGAGAGAAAAAAATAGTGGGAAGGTGTTCATTAGGAAACGGTGACCAGGACATAGAAGAGTGGATAAATGATTACTAACATCTAGGTCAGGTGTACTTCGAATTAAGGTTTCATGGAATTTTTTGCAACGTCAATTTTTCTAATTACAATTTGAATTTTACATTGCACCATTGAATTGCAATCGATTTTTCATTTTTCAGATGAAATATTTTACGTTTGTGATAGTAGTAATAACAAAAATAAAAAGGTTTAGCGAAAATAAGAAGAATAGAAATATGAAACATACCTGTCGAGTAACCGATGGAGAACAGTGAGGCAAAGAGAATTGATATCCTCGCGGTCAGTGCAGAAACCCATTTTGGATTGTCCAAGTCCAATGGTGTATTTGCCGGCGGGTACTCCATCATATTTTTCGAGGTCAACCTGGTCGACGTACTGCGGCGGGAAATAGATTTCGATCGCCCTGATGCCCACGTTTTTCGGCCACATAATTGGAGCTGACGTTACCGTGCTACTTGACGAGTGAGATGCGTTCGGCGAGGAGTCCGTTCGTCGAGTGTTGAGCGCAACATGCAGCAGTGTCAGCGACGTGGCGCGTTTGATATATTCCTCCAGTCGAATGTGCCTGGGAGAACGCGCACCTCGCTAGACCTAATCTGTGAATGGGTTTACGTAACCAAGTGCCATCGAAGCACGCGGTTAACGGTAACTAACCTCGGCGACGAATTTAGGTTAGAAGTGAAATTCTCTGAGCGAAAATCACGCTCACGGAAGAGAGTGCTCCTACTTTTCGAATCGACACGTGTGGAGGGGTCGGCCAAACGGGGCACGCGTTTAAGGGGATGCCGTCAACATTCTAACCTTATGCTCATAAGAGCTGCCACACATTCTTCGAGCGAAAACACTCCGTGTCTTCGCCGGCTACCATAACCTATCATCCCAAACAATATATTGTTAACTGCAAAATCATTCAACATTTCCTTCTGTCATTCCTCAATATCTCAAACTAATTTCATTGAAACATTTTTGTTTTCAGACAATGATATAATGATATGATTAAAAAACTGTTTTCAGTTGGCATTTTTATTTTCATTTTGGAATGCAATAATGACAGGTGTTTATGCAATTCTGTCTATAGTTTTATTTATTATTTAATTTATTCATCCTTAATAGATAAATCGTAGTTAATAAATAAGCGCAAGAATGAAATACTGTAGAAAATTAATATTATACCTGAAATTAATTTCAGCAATATTAATTGACATATATTTTGTGTATGACAAATTTTAATGTTTCATGATGTAATCAAGTTATATTTTAACATTACTTAAGGTGTAAATAACTTTTTCTATTAGTAGTAAGAAATTTTGTTTGAATTTTATTAGGAAAGGGGACAGCGCGAACGCAGTCCCCTACTACCAAAAATAATACGCCCGAGATGTCCACATTAGGGACATTCGCAAGGGTCAACCCATCCGGAGTGCAATGGAAAGGCCTCGCCCTGGAGGAACCGCCTTCATGATCACGGTATCCTCTGCGCCAGGTAAGTATGCTTTCGGTCGTTTTGGTAGATCTCTTATACTTTCAAATTGTCAAATCACTTGCGAGAAACTCCAACAAACATCCGAGTGCGACATCTACCGGAATGAATAGATACAACTTACGAACTTCTTGTTTAAAATTTTTAAAACAAAACAAAGTCGGAATAAAATAAGAGATTATCAATTCTCTTCTTTCGCGATATTATATTTTATTTATTATTATTGGTAATCAATTTTTTTTTTTTCATGAATTAATTCTGCCAAAAATCGTCATGACTATTTTTATATTAAAATAATCTTTAAATATTAAAATTATAAATAATTATTAAATGTCCATTATTATTATATTTTTTTATTAAAAAAGAAGAATTGTTACATGCAAAAATACATTATAATAAACTATTGTTTTTATAAAACCTTTTGATTCGTGCAGTTTGTACCTATGTAAAATTACATTTCGCGTACAAATTAAGAATAAGCAACATTCAATTTATTTCATAATCGAGTTAAAATTATTGGCAACAATATTTGTTTTATATCTATATGATAAACTTTCTTCGCGTCTAAAAAAATGATAAATCAGAATATTTTCCTCTTTTTTTTCAGGTCATTGTGGATGAGAGGATAACTGTAACAAGTAATTTGGAGTCATTTCGTCAATCTTAGGTATTTGATTTCGAAATACCTTCAAACCAGAACAAAAATTATAATTCCATAAAAGGACAATATAAATAATTTCATTATTATATTTAATTGCAATTACATAATATATTTAATAAAGTATTGATCTTCCATTCTTAGATGTACTTATTTAGGGAAAAAAATAATTCATTTTTTAGAACGGCGCTGATGACAATGATGAGAAAACAGGTTTCCCATCACTGCGAATGAAAGTCTCACGTGGATCATGATGTTTGAGTCCCACTGTGTGATAGACTGGGAGTAGGTTAAATGCAACGGTCTCCATGGACGCGTCAGTGTCTTATACTCCGGATTTTAAAGTTCAGTGAACACCGAACGAATGACAGTTACACTTATACATCAACCAAACCAAAATGACTAACAAGGCGGAAAAGAGGAAAGTAAGTGAAACTTACACAAAATATAAGAAAAAGAATTGCAAACGAAACAAATTTATAATATTATACAAAAATAACCAAAAGTATATTTTGTAAGTAACACAATGCTCACTGTTTCATAATTTTTAATTTGCAGGAGTCTGAAAAAATACCTCACACTATATTGGAACTTAAATTGAAAACAATTATAAAATGTTTCTTTTACTATGCGGCAATACCTTTGGTCCTTTACGGGTCGTACAATTTGTTCCTCGAGTATGGTCAATTTTTGCCAATCGAAATCAGACTAAAAAGTGAGAAGATAGTGGAACGGAGACCGACGTACTGGGTGTACTCCAGAAGTCCTGACACTTATTATTTGAAGCACGTTTACGCCGTACTCGACAGACTTGGATTTCATCAAGGTACCAACGAATCGGATTGGGACCTGCTTTGGGCCCATGATTATCCATTTCGAACTTTGTATTCAAATTTGAACAATTTGAACCCTTATCAAAAGGTCAACCATTTTCCTGGATGTGGATATATCACTAACAAGGTAAACCATGCACACAATTGTAATTTGAATTTATTAATATTTGTTTATATTAATATTAACTGTACATGAAAAAAATGAAACACTTAAAAATCGCAGATTTCATTATAAACTTTATTTTTTTAGGTAGACCTTTCAACTTCAGAAAACAAGTACATTCCCCTGGCATTCAGGATTCCCAACGACAAAGCAGCCCTGTTGGAATATTCTACTGCAAACCCGAAGAAACTTTTTGTCCAAAAATCAAACGCTCACAGGGGGATTCAAGTGCGCAATATCAGCGACTTGGATTTGAGCAATGACGAAACGTTTGTCCAGGAATTTATCGACAACCCCTTCCTGGTGGATGGGTACAAGTTTGACATTGGAGTTTACACTGTTATCACTTCGATAGATCCGTTACGAGTTTATGTCTACAAAGCTGACGTCCTTTCCGGTTTTGTCCGGTGAAATATTACCCTTTTGATCCAGAAAACGTGGACAAATATGTTGTGGGGGATGATTATCTACCGATCTGGAACGTTCCTTCATTGAGACACTATTATAAGGAATTAGGATTGTCTATGAAGGATTCTTTTGACGCTTACGTTTTGTCCAAAGGAAAGGACCCTTACAAGATGTGGAATGATGTTAATGATGCCATCAGGGAGATTACGTTGCAGAAAGAGAAAAATATCAAGGAAAGCATGAAGAGGTTTGGCGACGGTCGCAATTTCTTTGAGATGGTCAGGATTGATTTCACCTTAGACGAGGATCTGAATGTTTATCTCATGGAGGCTAACATGTCTCCGAATCTGTCCTCGGCGCATTTCCCACCGAATCAGTTGTTATACGAACAAGTCCTGTTCAATTTGTTCTCTTTGATTGGAGTTGGTCATAGAACTAATAGGAATTCGTTGAAACCTAGGTATATTAATTTTTGTAAATCTTTTTGATTTGAATAATGTTTGTGTGCTTACAGAATAAATGTTTGCATTTCATTCTGCAGAAGTAAAGGAGAAGAAGAGATGGAAGTAGCTGATAAAAATCTCGTGGTGCTACCAGAAGTGTGTTCTGAATGTGAAGACTGTTTCCGAGTAGAATGTCAATTATGCAAACCTTGCTTCAGACCTGAGATAAGACAGATTTTGGTACAATCGTACCTGGAACATCAGAATAAGATGGATTATTTGAGAATTTTCCCTCCATCAATTGTAAGCAGTCACTGATATACATTTTATTTATTATTTTTCTTATAAATTAATAAAACTTTCAAAATTTATTTGCAGTCACAAAATATGACTCTGAAGGATTATACGCTTAAGAATCAATTGCTCATCCGATGGTTCCAAGGAAAATGCCAAATGGACTCAACTTGGTGCAATTGAATTCTTTAGGTACCAAAAATGATAAAAAGTCATATCTTATAGTATATGAGTCGGTGCCAATTTCAATGTGAGTTCAATGTAACTTAAAAATTGTATCTCACTAATTAATATGTGATCTTGTGGTTAATATTTTTGGAGGCAATATTTTTCTTCGCTAATTTACATGTAACTTAAAATGATAAGTGCAACTTATTTTTAAGATTATTGTTACGTAGTTCTTAGTTATATACCGAAAGTATATATTTTTGCGGTCAGTTATTGAAATCAATTGTTAAAATCTATTATTAGAATATAACTTTTATAAAACACCATCACACAATTTGGACTTGCATGTCTACATTTATGTGATGAATGTGTTATTTCAAATGTTTTCTGTATGGAAAATTTTAGACTGCGTTGTTTTAAAATTGTTTTACAGATGTCAAAAAAAAACATTGTTTTGTAATTATATATAAACATTTTTACACATTTTGTAATTTTACATCTTTTATACGAATGAAAATAAAAAATTGTTTTAAACAACAGTGTCTTCTTATGTTGCAATTATGAATATGAATATAAATATTTTTCAATTTAGTTTTGACATTTTCATTTTCATTCAAAGAGAAAAAGCAAAATTGTAGAGTCGGGTAGGTGAGGGAGAAGAGGGTGATGATCAATTAGTTACTAACTTCAGAGCACTCAAGTCCATAACCTTTAAAAAACTGTTTACATTCTCTTATACTTCAAACAGTCAATGTTATAAGAGATAAGTTGGAACACGTGGCTGAAAGAACGAACAAACATGCCAGCAAAAATTTTAAACAATATCCTTAATTACGAGGGGTGCAATTTTTTACGATATCGCTTGGTTTTATCCACGCTATCGGGAAAACCACTTCGAGTGACAAATATAAGAGACTCAGACGAGGAACCTGGCTTGAAAGGTAATAAAGATTCATTGGAAATAAATTCGTACATCTTTCTAAATAATTTCAAACAAAACTGTCAAACTTGATTGTATAGTCAATTGTAATTTTGAGTTACAATAAAATCATCACAGTCAGCGTTATTGATTAGTCATTAGATGACCTCTAGAGGAGTTACTTAATTGGAAGAATGTTTTTTTTTTGTTTTCAATTAATTAGAAAATATCAAAATTATTAATCGTACTATTTTCCATTTTCAGAACATGAAATCAGTTTGATTCGATTAATTGACAAAATCACAAATGGATCAAGAATAGAGATCAATGAGAGTGGAACGAGTTTGTATTATAATCCTGGACTCCTTGAAGGAGGTGAACTGGAACACGATTGTCAACCAGGTCGAGGAATCACATATTATTTGGAAGTTGTTATGATTTTAGCTCCGTTCTGCAAAAATCCTGTAAACATCAAATTCACAGGTGTCACAAATAACACCACAGGTAACAATTGTTGACTTTATAGTTTTAATTTCGTATAAACATTATGTTATTATTATATAACATTAAAAGAATGCAGCAAGTTTTGAACTTAATGGCTTAATTTTACAGACCCATGCATTGACAGAATTAAATCAGCAGGAATACCAATTCTGAAAAGGTTTTTAATGGGTGACAATGAGGTGACCTTGAAAATAAATAAGAGGGGAGCACCTCCCCTAGGTGGCGGTGAAGTTATTTTTAAATGCCCCGTTAGTCGATATTTAAAATCCATACAGGTAATTTAAAAATATAAAACTAATAAAATTATTTAAAATGAATTGAAATAAAAAAAAAAGAAAGATGAAGAATAAAATGTATAGTTATAGTTTTAATGAATAAAAAATAAAAGAAAAAGTTGAAGTTAACTGACAGTAATATTTTTCAGTTGCTAGACAAAGGAATGGTGAAACGTGTAAGAGGGACTGCTTGCAGTATCAAAGTATCTCCAGCCCTAGCAAATCGTTTGGTCGAATCAGCTAAAGGCGTTTTGTTGAATTTTATACCCGATGTGTATATTCACACTGATTGCGGCAAATCACGTTCAAGTGGTGAGTATACCGACTCGAATAAATTTGCATTTCCTTAAAATGAACATGACTAGTTTTTTTTTCTCACGTAATAGAGAAAATTCACTACTTAAAATTCAATAAACGTTAATTTCATAATGTTCTACTTTTTAACTTTGTAGGTTACAGTATAAGCTTAACTGCGGAAACGACGACGGGTGTTTTTTATAGTGGCGAAACCTGTTCCCCTGTTATGACCACAGGCTCTTTACCATGCCTGCCAGAGGATCTTGGACAACAGGCGTCATTGAAATTAATTGACGAAATTTATAGGTAAAAAACATAACCAGTTGAGAATCTGGAACTATTATCAAATTTAAATTTCCTGCTAAAATTAATTGATTGGGTTTTTTAGGAGTGGATGCATCGACAGTTGTTTCCAAAGTATGACAGCAATTTTCATGGCGCTGAGCAAACAGAATGTTTCCAAAGTTACATTCGGGTCTTTGACAAATGCAGCGTAAGAATAAGGCGTTTTCAGAAATTATGAATGTTATGTTTTGTATGAATTTTATCAATTGAGTCGGAAATATTTTTGCAGGATACAATGCCTTCAGGACATACGAGACTTTTTTGGAGTTACATTCAAAATTCAGAATGTAGACACCGAGGAAGGAAGTTACAGGGCTCATATAGCAAGTTTATCATGTGTAGGAATTGGTTATAGTAATTTAAGTCGAAGAGTTTTGTAAGCAAATTTTCCATTTTGAATACAATATTTTTATTCAATAGCGAATTATTGTCTCAACATATATTAACAACGCTCCACATTCCTCCACGTAACTGTAAGGAATAAAACAAATATTTTACTCGACGTACATGACATGTATCATAGACTGAAGATAGTTTTCCATTACTGAAACAATAATAAAACTATATAACCGCGAGATCAATCAAACAAAAAAACCAACTACATAAACACCACAACATTGTTCCAAAAATCTTTTTTATTCGAAAATAAACTTTTACAAAATGGATTATCCTTATTTCTATAACTTGACCCTGCGACTATACTAAGTATCCTTAATTTATTAACAAAATATACATAAAAGATTAATTTAACTTTAATTATCCATAAAAATTCGTACAAAATGTCACATGGACTGTTCACTATTGGTTTACATCAGAAGTACAGTTTCGAGATCTCTGAGCCCTATATCTATATCAACATTTTCCCTATCACTTTTCATATAATCTCAACCTATAATGTACAAGTTAACTCGTGGACTCGGTATTTTGTTTCTCTTCCTCCTCCTCCTCCTCTTCCTCTTTTTCTTGTTCTTTTTCTTTTTTTATATCTTTTTCTATATCTTTTTCTATATCCTTTTCTATATCTTTTTCTTCCTCCTTCTCTGTTTCCGTTTCCGTTTTCTCTTCTTTGACGATGAGCTCGTCTTTAACCGAGTCCTCTTTGGCACTTTGTTGCGAGCTCTCGGCCTCGTTTTTCTCAGTGTTCTGTTTATTCTTGAGCGCGACCTCCTCGTTCTCCCTCTCGACTTCACTTTGTTTGTTATCAGACTCCTCACTCTTGCTCTCCCCGTCCTCGTTCTGCTTATCGGCATCCTTATTTTCATCCTTATTTTGCAGAGTATTCGGGAACGGCTTTTTCTTTTTTACTTTGCACTCGGGCGCGTTGGGATTGGTTCCCTTGTAAAAGTTCTTGAGCAGGATCATAGCCTCCTCTGCGCGCACGTTACTCGTGATGTCGATCACCGCATCCGAGATCTTCGGCACTTCGAAAACGCTGGTGCAACCGCCAAAGCGGTCGTTCGGGCATCCGTAGACGATGCTGCGGATGTGCAGCTGGTGCAGCGCCGCGGCGCACATAATGCAGGGCTCAACAGTCACCACCACGTCGATTTTTTTAAACACGTCGTGGTAGTCGAGCTGGCGCTCCTTGCAGTATTCTAGCACCTTGTCTATGCAGTTGATTTCAGCGTGCCTCGTCGCGTTACGTGTCTCGTTTACGGTGTTGTTTCCCGAGGCGATCACCTCGTTTTCGTATATGAATAAACAGCCAACTGGGACCTCGGCGTTACGCAGCGAGTCCTCGGCTTTTTTGTAGAGCCAGGCCCATCCAGTCCTTCAGTTCTATCGGGCCTGTCTTGAGGTATTCTGTATCGATCGTTGTCATTGTGATAGGGAAAATATCTTTAGTTTCACAGGGCAGGTAGCTTTCTTTTGATTGACGCTACGAAAAAAAGGAATGTGAGTACTTGGAATGGCAACAGAAGGTGCGGGTGCCCTTCTTTTTTGAAGTTAGAATCCGTCTTTGGTTAAATACTGCAGTAGGTCCAGTTCCTTTAATTTGTCTTCAGCCTTCTCGTTCCAGTTGGTGTTGTTCACGGCTCGGGGACTTGGATGTGGAATTCCCAGGACCTGAAAATCAAATTTTGTATTGTAAAATCTTGCAAAGTTTCAATCAAAAATGATTTCTCACGAACGTAATTTATCAATATTGTAATTCGAGTTTATTATAAAATAATATCAGTTGTTAAGTAAAAAGATATTAATCGATAATTACAGACATTAATCTACAAGATAATTTGAAAATGAATATTCAATTAACGTTATGTAAGTAATAGAAGGATATTAATAAAGAATAAACATTTCAACAATGGTATAAAAACGTGCCACTGTGAGTTCTAGTGTTAATGAGCTATTCGTATTATGTTTGTCTGATCAAAAAANAAAAAAAAAAAAACTGTTCAGTACCTTGACTTTGAGACCTGAAGATTTCACAACCGATTCCCCTCTTTTTTCGGCAAACTTTCCGATCCCCACGAGGATTTCCACTTCCAAGATCTTCAGAATTTCAACCAAAACATCATCGCACAGTTGGTTCAAGGTGTTTATTTCAGATGACTGTAAAAGATAAAAAATATTTAGCACATTCAGTCTCTAATAATCTTGTATTAAATTTAAAAATACCAATAATTACTTGAACTAATGATACATTAAAAAAAAGAAAAAAAGTTAAAATACTTTCAGAACTTCTAAATATGAATTTGAATGTAGAGTATAGAGTTGAGCATTATACGGAGGAATGACACTTGGAACGGTGCTAATGACATCGAATAATGACACGTGTGTACGAACCAAAATATTTTCAACGAGTAAAACGAAATACAGATGAGTTTAATTGAAAAGTTGATTGTGAAATTCAATTACCTTGTTGATAAAATTCATCAACTTCAATTATCACCACAAGAGAATAGATAGAATAATAAGATAAAAAAATATGATAACAACAGTTTTCTTCTAAGATAAGTTTTCATCATCCTTCTATCAATAGAACTACCAAGGGGATAAGTACATTCCTATGTACAAAGCTATAGAATTGAGGTCAGAATTCAAAATCCGTAAAAACTATGAATCAATCAATCATCAATAAGATTCCCTGGTATTTCTACTGTCAAAATCAATTCTTCAGACTCAACTAAAGAACACAAAGAAGGTATAAAAAAGAAAGTAAAAAAAAAAACGAAACAAAAAGCAGGTATTGAAGAAATTGAGATAAAGGGAGATAGGGCCGAGTGAAAATAGAAAAAAAAGAAGCAAAACTGAATTGCCTTAAGGTCAGCAGGTGTAATGTTGCGAGCTTGCAAATCCATGAGCGCAATGGGACAATAATTATGCAAATAAGCATCTCGGAAAAAGTTGTCCGGTTTGCCGCAGAGGTCACGGAACAGGCCCCAGAGGCGTTTGCCGCTGACCTCGCTTTTGGTGCAGGCAAGCCCTGTGACCTTGCGGTCCTTGTGCTCGCGAGCCGGCTTGCCAACATCGCCCTTGATTTTCAACCACTGTTTGACCGCTTCCACCTCGCCGAAGGGCACGCCGGTCTGGGCCATGCCCCACGGCCCTGGGTTCATCCCCAGGAAGAGCAGCTTCTTCTTCGTGCCACCGGCGAGGGCGAGGCGAACGTACGCCGCGTGAAGGTCGAACGCATAATCCAGCGGGTTGTAAACAAACTTGACTTTAGAAGGCCACGAGACCTGCTCGAGCTTTTCGCCCAGACGTTTTTCCAGTTCTAGAATCTTCTCAACGGCGTCGGTTTCGTCGACTCGGGCGCGCTTCTGAGCGCTCTCCTCCGTCTTTGCGTTTCGCTTTCTCGACATCTCCGGGGTGATAATTAATCGAGTCCCGCAGAGCGAAGAAAAATTATTCTGAAAAAAGGGCAACAAACTTTCAAATCGTTTTGGAATGACCATTCTGTGACTTTGACCTTCAGAAGATAAACAAAGGGAGAGCAGAATGTGAGAAGTGAACTGTTTTCGTTGAAGAGAAATTATAGGTTTCTGTCGGGCTTTCAGAATAATTTTTCTTGTATTTTATAGTTTTTTTATAATTCAATGAGAGTGGTGTGGTTATGTGGATGATAATGGCTCGTATGATTTGATAACGAAGTGATGATACAAAGAAAATTATTCTGAAATGAAAAGCAACGATTGTCATGTCTCTTCAATATTTGGATGAAATTGTGTTCTTTATTTACAGAACGATTGAGTATTGATCAGTGATCGGTCTTTGATCAATCTTATAATCGAGATACTTGACCTGTTTCGTCATTGTTTACTATTTTTGTAACAAAAACTTCTTTCAGAATAATTTTTCTTGTGAGACGCGACTCTTTAGAAAGCCATGGTTTTCAAGATGTGAACAAGAATGGAAGAACCAAATTTTAAAAGTTTTTTCTTATAATTACCTTTGGTTTTGGTTGAAATTGGAATTATATTTTCCTCTCGATCTTTGGATAGTAGATTTTAATGGCACATTATGGCGATGATAAACATAACCTACAACCTCTCTTTGTTATAGTCTAAGACTGAACTGAAGTTGGCTACGTCAGAGCTGTTTTTATAACAAAAATCTTGTCGGAAACTAATGACATCTATGTTTACTTTTACTTTTTATGAAACAACATTTTTCCCCAGCTAAATAAATACGTCTAATCTTTTGAAGTTCAACATTGTTTTATCAAAAATGTAGTGTTACAATTGTTATAAAAAATAAAAAGAAAATAACTTGAGGGATATTAAACTTCGCGCCAATTTGAATGTTCTGCGCATGCGCCCCGAAAGAAAGTTGTGACAAGTTGTGATTAACCTGAATTGAATGCATGCAAGTGTGCCAAAATGTCGAGTTGACGTGCCTCAACTGTCATTTCATATTTTTTTAGTTCAACAAATAAATGACACCGTTACAAAATAGGTTAGTTGTTTTGAAAAATTGAATCACCACTTGTTGGAATCATTGTTGAATCAAAAATAAAACAATATGTTTGCCTGGTTTCGTTTCGATTAATGACACGTCATTTGACTGTCCGGTTTGAAAAACAAACTAAAACAATTTGCATCACTGATCATTTCATTAAAAAAAAGTTGCTTAAACATTTTTAATTCCAGTTTTTCAAGGTCGAGGAGCAGATGATCGAATTGAAAAAAAAAGAATAATTAATTGAGAAGCAAATTATCAAAGAAAACAGTCAAGATGAGGAGATCACATTCGGGTGAGCGGGGTGAGCTTATTTTTTGGAATTAAAGTAGAGAAGTTGACTATTTACACCATAATTTATAATTTTTTAGGGGGCTACGCTTACGAGCCTTTACCAAGCACTTCGCGCAATTTTGTAGAGGAGGAAAATGATGCAATGGCTGATGAACTCAAAGACAAAATTCATGCTCTGAAATCATTGTCTATTGACATTGGCCAGGAAGTGAAATATCAAGACAAGATGTTACGTGGAATGGTATATATAATTTTGTTATTGTTAAAGAAATATAGATATAAATTGTTATTAAATTATTTTGCATTTTGTAGGATGAAGATTTTGAAAGAACGAGCGGTTCATTGTCATCTTCTGTTGCTCGGGTTATAAGGATGGCGAAAGGAAGCCACAATTACTACATTTTATATATATTTTCTTTTCAATTGTTGTATTTTTTGTACTATGGATTGTGCTTAAATTTAAGTGAAAATTGTAAATAGTTCTATTGTGGTTTAAAATTCCTGTTTTTTGAATTGTCATAGAAGTTCATTATAAAAATTGAAACGAAAATTAAATTCAGACAATATTTAAATATTGTATCGAGTAAATTTATTTTTTAATAAAACAGACGTTAAAGAAAGTAACAAAAAGGTTTTACGAAAAATGAATTGACATTAATTTATTTTGCGTTCGTTTATGATTGATGACAATTTTTATTAACAACGTGTTACAAAAAATGCTATGAAGCGTAAAATTATCGCAATTAAATTTCGCATTCGGTTGAAAGTTCAGAGGTCAGGTAAAAGAGAAAGGACACATTGAGTTAGAGCGTAAAATTTTACCTCACACTTTCTTTTCAATGCATACAAATTAAATAATGACAACGATAAAAAATAATGATTTTCGATTTCGTCGGACAAAATGACACAGAAAAAGAAACAATTGTAATCACAGACCGAAGATCTTTCCACGGACGTACGGTATTACACGTCGTTCAGCTGACCACGCTTCGGATTCCGTTAATGTACAAATCAATTTACATACAGTTCATATATACTCATACGCGGTGCATCTGAGAATACGTTTTACAGCAATCAAAAAATTATTCTTTGTATTTATTATTTACAGAAGCGTAGAGAGTTCGTGCTGTTCATTTTTTTATCATTTAAATATTAATATTTACTTGAATATCCTCAATATTCAAGATTGTACATCTAAATAATACCGAAAGAAAATGTAATTTATATACATTCCAGGGTTATATATAATTTTTAAAATCATATCTCTTTTTTAAAAACAATTTGCCTTTTCCACATTTATTTAAAAGGCGACATTCATTTTTATCTTATTTTCAAATTTCTTACAACAACGTTTTCAACAATTTTCGCAATAAAGAAAAGAATAATAATATTAATTTGCAGGCGAAATCAAAGTTGAAATAATTAGATTGTACAATCTTAAGCAATGCATGCTGAGAATTCATTCGTTTATCAAAAAGACTCGTTTTAAGTTTTTGATCATTATTAAAAAGCACTTTTCAATGTTTAAGGCTCAACATAGAGACAATTTTCAACATAATTAATATTTATTGATTCATTAAATTACTTGTTTTTTTTTTTCTATTTTTAATTACTATCAAATGTCGATTCCAGAAAGCGTATACAACTTCTAATTAAGATGTTGGGCTTTTCGTGAAGTCGTTACGTTTATCTGATGGGCACCGAGGAAATTGATGACATCGATGTGAGCGATGAAGGTCCGGAGCTAAGGTTCAACTTGTCCAGATCCTCATCGGCTTTGTTGTTCTTGAGGTCTTGTTGTGTGTATAGGAATTTGTTCCATTCATCCATTCTCGGATGGGCTAAGTGCTGCAAAGAAGAGAAGAAGAAAAGTTTAATTTCGTTATCAATCCCGTTTTATAAACTGGCTGAATTCAACTGAAGAAACAAAACTGTACTCATCAATTTACCTCTGTGACATCATAGACCCAGATTCTTCCATTATCATCTCCTACAGTGACATTCAATCCATTAGGAGCCCAAGAAACTCTGTTGAGTGCAGGAGCGCCATCAACGATGACACTAGCTGCTGGCACTTCTGTATCCTGATTGAGGTTCCAGAGGTCAAGGCGACCTGACACGTCGACTGCTGCAAATAGCGCGGGATGCGTGGGCGACCAATCCACGTCATTAACGTAATCTCCATTGTTTTCAAATGACTGCAGTGGCTTGTTTTCCTTCAGGCTCCACAACTTGATCGTCCAGTCAATAGACGAGGTAAGGAACAGGTGAGAGAAGTCTATTCCACCTTGTACTGCGTGGGCACTGATGCCCGTTACAGGTCCCTGGTGACCTTCGTAGGCTTCTGTTACTCCGGCTCTCGTACCGTGACGACAAGCTAGAATAAAGATGTTCAAATGAATTCCAGTTTTTACAATGACATTGAAATTAAATGTTCAAATTTTAAAATTGAACAAAATTTTGGACTAATTGAAAAATGAGAAATACCTGAGTAAACCATTCCATCTTCACTGCCAACAACAAAGTTATTGACATCTCCGTGTGGAAAAGCAAGACGTGTAATAGCAATTGATTTTGACTGTTTGGCTTGGAGTTCCAATGTTTCTTGGGGTTGAGACAGCATGTCCAAGCTCCAGGAGCACAATTTCCCGTCGGTCGATATGCTTATAAGGTTGTGCGCATTTTGAGTTCCCACGACGCTTAGACAATACACAGGATGCTGTCAAAATGGACAAGTGCAATTTAGTAACAGCTTTTAAAATTGACCAAACAAATACACGGAAACAAATTTCACATCATTTTTTCTTAGAGATTCATTTGAAGTATATAAAATTTAATTCTAATAATATGTTTAGTTTTCAACTTTTTGTATTTCAGTTGTAATTAAAATTCCAAAGAGATAAGGATACGATATTTTTCCGTTCTCAAATGTAACATTTCAAGCAGCCTACAGTGTGTGCCGTTGCGGATAGTGGGGTGCGCTGAATGGGCGTCCTCTTCTGACACCTGTTATCCCAGAGAACAATCTGACCAGAATAAGTTCCGCCTAATATTAAGTTTGGATGAAATCTGGCGAAGGTTGCAGACATCACCGGCGACTGACAGTGGAAAATGAACTCCGGCGTAGTTTTCTTGTATTTCGTGTTCCAGATCAAACAGACACCGTCGGGATCGTTAGGAGTGTCATCGTTGTTGTGGTACGCAGCAGCCAGGAGTTCTGGAAACTGTGGCGACCAATCCAAGGACGTTACACATCTGTTGCGAGACCAGCGTTCGCAGAAGAACGAGCGGTTCAACCAGAGACGGTGATGAGCTTTCTCGTCCCTGAAAAAATCAACTTCTAATAGTAAACCTTTCCTTATCTTTTAAAAACCAATCTATAACATATTAATAGCTATAAACATTTTTGTATAATACCCAAAGTACAATAATTTACAAACAAAAGTTAAATAAGAAAAAGACTAATTTTAAGTGTTTAACAGTGAGAAAATTTGTATTTTTTATGAATTTTGATCAATTTTCTTACATTCCCTCATCGCCATCCATAGTTCCTGTATAATCCATACAAATGTTGACAGATTCTCCCAACGCTCTTTCGATGATCCTACTAGCCCTGTCCAAAAAGTGTTGGAAATCCTCCGAAAGTATGGTCATCTGCTTTTCTTCCTCGCTGAGCTCGCGAACTGCAACGTCAAATAACAAAAATAATAATTATAATATTTCATTATAAAAATATCAACCAATCATTAAAAATTTGACGACACTCACTTTCTTTCTTGGGTGCTTCTTTTTCCTTGTCCGTCTCAACCTGAGTGATGGCGGGCAGAACTTCCTTGACCTGGGGCAGACCGTGTGGCAAAATCCCTGGTGGCAGCTTTCCTTGAAACCCGTCCAAGTGTGGCAAACTGTTCTCCTCATCTTCAGCTTGGCCATCATCATATGTCAAAACTGTGGTGAATAAGCTGGTCCCGCAAGAACTACTCTAACTTTACCGCGAATCTAACTACCGTTATATTAATAGCAAAACCGATTTTCGTACAGAGCTCAGCAGATAGCGATTCAATGGAAAAAAATAATACAAAAAGTCCATTACAATGATCTGAGCCGTGTAGCTGTCGGTAGGTGCATTCTAACTGGTAAGCTATGCTGTTAATCGGCAATTGAAATTTCGACTCGAGTTAATTGGAATTAGAATTTGGTTTCTCAGCTGAACATGGTTGTTAAATCGAGTTAAAGGCGTGATATGCCAGTGATTATGTTATATATTATGCAAAGCTCCAAAATCAACAAAGTTGCATCATTAAGACAATATTTAATACTCTTTTTTTTTAATAAATTGTTAATGTTTTTGTACATCACATGTTAAAGTTATGTTTAATATTGAAATTAACACATTTTTTATCAAATTTTATATATTAATCCCATGATTTTCTACTGCTAGAAACCATGCACTACGTCTGTCGACTAATTTCAAATGACTTGAAAAAAAAAAAAACTTCTATCGAACATCAACAAGAATGTATGTGAATGTATAATTAGGATGAATGTCCATTTACAGATTCTCTCCACCCTTTACAAATTCAGATTGGATAAAACAAATTAAAAAAATTTTTTTTCGATTTTTTGTTACTTTTTGAGATTGGTGAGTCATTTACATAACTGTTAAGAATGATCGGTTGAACGTGTGGATCATCTCGCGTATGATTATTTATTTTTATGATTAAAAAAATATGGCATGACGACACATATATCAGTGAGATGGTCGTGGAATAAAAATGCAGCCTATTGTACAAGGTGAATAATGAAAAAAAAATCGTGTTAACGCAGCTTCCTGAGTCTCATGCATTAATTTCATTAGTGCAAAATAAACATTCAAGACACGAATACAAATGTGAACAGATTTGTTCACACGAAATAAAACGGACGGAATAAAAAATCACAAAAGAGAACGATAAAAAACTAACACACACAAAACAAAATCAAATGTATAAATAAACAACTAAACAACAACCAGATGACAATTTGAAATAAGTATATAATCAAAATAAAACAAACCAAAATTGTTGCAAATGTGTTACAAAATCTGAGCTTTCAATGATTATGCATAACTGAATGACAAGAAGTTAATTGAAAAAGCTCACATTCTTATAAATTGAATCCTTCGTGGATAAGATTACCTACCTGTAAACTCGTCCTCCCACTCTAAACCAGGATTTAGATTGTATTCGTCTTGAAGCAAGGAAAAGAAAATGTTGATCAATTTGTATTCTATTTAATTTTTCGTTCCAATTCTTTCTCTAAGCGTGATTAATGAATTTTGAAAACTTTTTTTTTCGAACCTTCAATAGATACTTATATTTTTAATCGAATTTCTTTTTTAATTCATAAATCACGTAATCAAAAAGAAAGGAACTAGAGAACGGCTAATTTAAACTACAGAACTAGCATAGCATGCAGAGTAATTTCATAAGCAACCACGAATTTAAATGCACCCAACTGTAGCATTTGATCTGTTAATGTGTATTTGTCTGTTCTGAACAAATTTTTCAAGTTGACAATTGCATCACAACAATTCTTCTCCTACTTCAATGAATTTGAACTTTGTTTTTCGATTTACACTAACATTTCATTTAACAACACAAGACAACAATCCAGACAATTTGCTAAGAGAAAGAGTATGGACAGAAATGTACTACCAGATTTCATTTATGCATTGTCAACATTCTAATATGATTAAAATCAGTTGCCCCGCTGATGCTCGAGTTACCATCGCTGGCACAGATCATCAGAGAGGCAAAAATTCGAGCTTGAAAAATCGTTTGTACAACAGCTATCGTTAGATTATGTTACTTCTAAATAAACTAAACTTAGAATTAGAAAGTGAATTGAAAATTAACGTACATAACAGAGACAAGATAATATCTCAACAAAAGATTTACAAAGGACGGTTAAAAATAAGATGGAAGAAATTGAAAAAATTTACATGTACTGACATAGTTTGGTGTTAAGTTGTCTGCGGTTTTGTGAGTCTCGAGTTCCCCGGATTTTTTTTTTCTTTTTCTCATTCTTTTGTACGCAACAGTGAAAAGCCAAAGCAGCTGTTTTTATTTTCGATTCGACGTGTATTAATTAAGACAGCACAGCAAACGTGTATACAAAATGTTTCGAGTCAATGTAAGAATTGACGGACACCACTTGCGACAATAATCCCCTTTAGAAAAAGATTAGTACCAACAGATCCCAGAATCCAAATTGCAGATGATTCGTAGTACAAGATACCAGGTCGAGAACTCTGGAAGGTGCGTTAAGTTGTGACAAGATTTGTCAATGGACATGTTTATAAACTGTATAGAATCAAACAAAAATGAACGTTACTTAATCTTTCAAGTCAAATTTATGGAAACATTACTTTATTGGATTTGATTTTCTTTGTTTCAATACATGGCAATACTTAGATATTTGATTGCAGACCTCAAAGACTTTTTTTGTTTCAAGGTGTATATGCCAGACATGTATTTTCAAAAAGCAATATAACTGTAACTCAATTTGATTAAGGGGATTGAAAAAAAAAACTGAACATCTGATACAGAAATAAAAATAAAATTAAAATTAAAACAAAAAAATAATACAATGTAGGATCTTTGGTTTTGGGTGGAGAGTTAAGTCTAAGGAAATCCTATAATATGAATTGACTTGGATTAAAAAATAAAAATAAAAACAACTCAAACAAAATCATAAAATTGCTTAACTGAATAGACTATTTAATATCTAACCACGAATTTTGTTTGGAAGTCAAAATGAATGTCAACTTACCGTAATAGTCGAACGTATGAGCTGAGAAGGGAAGGGAAAAACAGTATTTGGTTAAAAAATTGATCACAGTACAATAATTCAAGGGATTGGTCCAGCTACACTCAGGCGTCTGAGTTTAGCTGGACAACGCCGTCTTACTATTAGAATTACCGATCATCAACGCATCAGAGGAAACGTACATATTCATCAGTCTATTCGTCGTCAAACTTTTTCTTTTGTTTCTTTCAGGAGAAAAAAAAATATTGAAATACACCTCAATAAAGCAAAGTCTCGGTGTCTCAAAAATTCATCAATAATTATGTTCACACTTACATGCCTTGTCACACTTATGCCCACCCCCCGTTTTCAAAAAAGGATGCACAATTATCTCTTTTCCCGCAGTTTCAAGTTTTTCTTTTCATCTACTGAGTGCCAGTTTTGCGAATCATGTTAGTAGAAAAAAAATTGTCAATCTTTTTCACAAAGCTCTGAGTTTTTAAGCAAGCAGATACCTTTACCGTACGTGAAAAAATTCAACCGAACAAAGCCAATCGGGATGCTTTTGACAAAGCGCCGCCTGGCGGTGATTTTTGGAACTACATTCTTTTTCACGTACGGTTGCAATGAAAAAAGTTGCAATTTTCTAATGCTTTTTGTTAAAAAAATTGCAACTTTTTTTTCAACATCTACCTCTACATTACGTCTCTGTGTGAGAAATACACTGTGCGAGAAAATGTAAAAGTAGACAAAACATACATAAGTAGTTTGGTGCAGACCCACCTTTCCTGGGACGCCACCAGTCAGTCTCAAAGTAGCCTGCGGAGCAAGAATGAGTTGTTGTTGTTGAACAGGAGGAGTAGATCGTGTACGCGGAAGAGGAGGTGGACAGTCCTTGTGTCCAGCACCGGTTGATTTGACCATCGCAACACGAGGGATCGCGAATAATGTAATATTGCAAAGTGAGTTCAACGACACTTAAATTAACATCATTTTTACACACGTACAATCTTGCTGTGCATCACAGCTCGTAACTTTTTTTTTTTTTTTTATTCTTTAAATTTCAATATTGCAAAATTCGTTAAACATTTTGAATGGTAATCAAAAGTTACTTTGTGTGATCTTCCTTTCATTGTTTCGTTCTTCCGGTCAAATCAGAAGGAAGGTACCTCTCCATGTCAAAAGTTCCAAATAATGTCAAAAAAGAAGACCTTCAAGGTACCTTCACAGATATTCAATTAGTTATCAAGATATCCCACCTTGCTAAACCTTGTTCCCAATTACCAATCATAGCTATTGATTGTTACAAACTATCAGTCACCCAGACCACACCACTACTTTCTCACCACTGTTACTAAAGTGCATTGGAAACCTCAAAAGACTGGTGAAATTCATTTACAAGTGAATTTGTTAAAACAAATGGTAACAAGAAAACCTTAACAATTGTTTCTACTCTTTTGATAATTAAACAAAGGAAGAAAATAAAAAGCACGGAAATAAAGACAAGATGAAACGAAACCCAAGTCACAGCAGAAATTTTTAAAAGGACAGAAAAAAAAATGGAAACAAAAAATGAAACACAAAGCGTGATTGACTGTAATTGTATGTTTTTTATGTAGTGTGTAACAGCATGTATTTGTAATTGTTTCGTAATTGTAATGTATTTCTTTTTGTTTCGAAGTAGAGTTTGTTACGTGGGAGTGTCAGAAATCATGTTAAAATGATTAAAAAACGAATATGTAAGTTTCCTCGTTGTTGAAACAAATAAAATAAGAGTTAGAGCTAACTGATAAACATGGCGCAAATTAATTTCGAAATAAATTTAAATTATACTCAAAAAGGTGTGTACCAAAGAAGAGTAGCGAGGTAATCATTAATCACACACTCATTGTTAACTGCAATTTAGTATGTAAATGTTTTTCTTTCTTTTGGAGTATCTCTTTTTCTTTTTCAATTTTATACACTCACTTAAATTGAAAGTTAATGAATCAATAATAATTGTTGATATTCGGCAAGTTGATTGAATTAAACCTGACCGTTAATGAATGCTTGGACTGTGCACAAAAAAATAGTAAACTAGAAAGCGACAGACTCGCTAAATGTTTGAGATGTAAACACTGTAATTATGCTTCTCAAAGAAAATTGTATGTTCAATTGTTTCCCTTTAATTACAGCTTATTTACATATCTACATTTTTGTATTAGTAAATTGCTCTCATCGTTTTGCGTTCTGGTTACTGACACACTGTTTCATTTAACAACACATTTCATTCCATTATTTCCAGGTCACTAATTGTGATATCTTTACATTATATATTTGTTTTTCTCGACCATTACTCTCTGATACTTTTCTTTCTTTTCTTTTTTTTTGTAACTTTTCGTTTGCATATTTTTTTATTCTGTGACAGAGAGTTATGGGTTTGTGAAGTTGTAAAAAGATTAAAGGGCAGTACTCACCGTCGTGAGAGGCGTGTGTCACTTGCGCCGTCTGTGTTTGCTTGCTGTATACCACGGGCTCCTTTGGTGGAATGTTCGTGTGGGCCACGGAACTTATTATTAGATTCCGACTCTTCTTCTTCTGATGCGAGCTAATTGAAAATCATAATCAACATTATTCCATGGTCATTTAGAGTAGTTCAGACAATATATAATCAGCATACAAATTAATCACAACTCCGCAGTACATCGAATCAATTTTTGCCATTTTGTTTGTTTCTTTTGTAAATGTTTTGTTTATTTACCTTTGAGCAGAATTAATACTAGAATGTTGCAAACTAGTATCCGGAGTAGCATTCGCGCTCTGTTCCGGTGTTATTGAATTCATACTGGATAGACTAGATAGGACATCTGAAAGTCATAATTTAAAATTTTAGTAGTTGGAAAATCAATCTAACGAATAAAATTATGTAACGAAATGCCGTGTCTGAAATATTATACCTGAAACTGGCGCGACGCCAAGGGACGAAAGCATGGCATCCAGTTCCTTACGCTGATCCTTGTCAGTCCCAGCAGCTCGCACCACTGCACTCTCCACCTAAAACAATCATTGTCACATTAGAAAATGAAAAGTAAATCAAAAACAAACATAACAAGCACAACGATTTACAGGTTTTTAAAACTGTGATTTGACATGGAATTTGATAAAAAGTCAATTTGATTATTGAACATGCAACAAACAAACAAGTTTGCTCTCGAGAGGTGAATTTAGATAAAGCCGAAATAAGTCAAGATATCTGATAAGAGCACTTACATACGGTGTTAAAATAATATCTATTCCAGTATTAGTCTAATTAAAACAGAATCATAATATAGTAAATCAATTGTAATCAAAATTTGCAGACAAATAAAAAAATATGGCGCTTTAAAAAACAACAGAAAAGGAAAACCAAAAAAAGATAAACAAAAATACTGCCTCCTTTAAAATTTTTTCTTTCAAACAGATGTTTTCAATGAAAGATAAGAATGAAGCAGAACCAATTATGTAAGTATGCAAAAATATAACAAAAGATGCAATTTTGACAGCTTTTACAAAATGTATAAAAAATATAATAAAATGCTCGACTGAAGGAACTTACATCTTTTTGTTCTTTTTCTCTCCTGCGTCGCTCCTTTTCCTCGCGGATGGCCTGGAGTCTGGCCTTCTTCCTCTCGAGCTCGGCTTTGCGGTCTGACATTGTGACCTGTAACGAAAAAGTGTGAACAAAAAGTCGTCGCGAATCTGATGGTTGCACACACGCTCTCGCCAGACTATTGATTTTTGTCGACCCTCGGTGGTCCCAATGATCGTCCCGCTGCACCCTCGCATAACCTCAATTGGCGATCCCGACGGGCGTCGACTGATCATGGAAACACCGCGGATAACGGGAAATTATGATTAATATTCATCGCGCGGCCGCGGGCAAAAAGTGTCAAAAGTCGGGGAGGCGGCTTCAAGAGCGTGGCCCTCCGTTCTGCATTTTTCACCCGCGCCCTTACGCCCTGTGACTACTCACGTTCTTGGGGTTGATCCGACCACGACTTCCCACGCTATTGCACTTGAAAAATCAGCGAAACCGGACAAATGTCACTTTCTACATGTTACGCCCGATCGACATGAGCGAGACCATTTTTACAGTGAGTCAATGGCACGACTGCGCGACTCAAGCGACCTCCCGCGGCAAATATTTCGCTCAGATTATTGTTTTTTTTCTCTCTTCCCCTGACTGAAATTGATCGTTGTAACAAAAATAAATTTGTTTTGAGTTAATTGAAAAATTGTGAGCTCATAGTTGTTTATAATTTATCAGGACATTTATTTATTTTCTGCTGATTCTTCACTTTTCGTTGGTTCTCAGAACCATCGAAGAGCCGGAAATGTCGGGATCGATTAATCTCGAGCTGGTCAAACGAACGCAGCCGTGACACTCATTTTGGTCTTGTTCATTTTAGCTGAAACAAATTAAAATAGAGCAGTTTGACATTGTTTTGAGATGGGCATAATAAGGTTAGTTTGCACTTTTTGACATACAGATAATATTGTATAATAATACAATAATACTTCTATTCATTTCTTGCTGACAATGTTTATTTCTAGTTAATTTCGTCTTCAGTTGAAAATTTGACGGACAAAAGGGTTATGTTTATTTTGCATGTTACAGGGTTGGTTTAAAGGCCTCTGTGGTCGGGGGACTTGTTTATTATACAACCCAAGAAGGACTCTGGTCAAGTTCCGAAGACAGCATCAAACTTTACTCCAAAATTTACAACAATGTAGCACCCTACGTGTCGGAAAACATCCCTAAGGAAATCAAGGATGAAGTAAACTTCAAAACAATGCTTTGTACCGACCGCACATCAATACAAACAAATTGTAATCAACTCTCTTTGATCCATTCTAGGTTCCCACGTTGCCCAGCACTTCTGACATCTCTTATTACATCAAATCCAACTGGAACCAGGGCGTTATGTCGAGCATGCAATTTCTAGCCAACCTTCCAGCTCACAGTTGTAATGCCATCGAATCTTTGAAACCTACTATCAACAAATTATTCGAATCGTCCAACGAAGAGACAACAAAATCAGAGACAACATAAACAGACGGATTCTTTCTTTCATTTTTTGGCAAGATGAGCAAAATTTTAATTAGTATTTATGTGTAAATAAAGGTTGTTATACATCATCTGTATCTGTTCATTTACTTGACCTTAACGGTCGACAATGTTTAAATAATGTAAAATTAATTTTGGCAATAAGATGATATTTGAACGATTGATTTGTTCTGAGGTCAGAGGGTCATTTAACACTGATTATTATATATTAAAATATTTTTTCGATTTTTAAGAAACTATTTGGTATATTTTTTTTGTAAATAATTGACTATTTTGTGTAAACAAACTAATCTTTTATATCGCCTTAATTTAGTAAGGATGTTTTGATATATACAGGAGTTTGAATTTTTTTTACTCTCCCTCTTCTTTGCCTTTCTCTTCCGGTTGCGTTCAGAGTTGTAGGTTATCGAAAGTATTCGATAATTCGAGTTGGCTGTGCGTGCGGCGCGCGAAACGACCACGCAGAAAAGGCTCCCGGAGAGTGCCGAGCTGAAACGGCGCGTCACGTGACCAGTTGCGATCCAGCAATCTGTTGTGTGGAAGACATGGCGGACAAAGACGATAACGAGAAGACCATCGCTGAAGACTTGGTTGTGACCAAGTACAAAATGGCCGGCGACATCGTAAACCGTAAGAAATGGCGTACTAATCAGCAGCGATCCGATGTCTCAAAAATCGTACCTCCGCGGAGGCTCGTGGCGTTTGCGCGCGTGTTTTTTTCAGTCCCTGACCATATGGGATTCGACCCGCCAATGCCGGGTCGGACACCATGTGGGCGGCGAAAAAAAATATCCGCTCAATCGCACGAGATCCGGACGATTTTCACCCTTGCCCCATTGCTTTTGTCTTTTGCACTTGCTTTGCCATTCGAACGACGCGCCCGCGAATGCGCCACGCGTCTGTCGCGCGCGGTTCTGGAGCACATGTTTATAATCTTGCAGCGTTGCAAAAACATTGCAAGATATTTTGCGATTCTCATTGCTCATAATGTTCGATTCCAATCGATCGTTGCTTTTCCCCATTTTTGCCAACTTTTTTTCCACTTTGTTTTTATTTTGGACGCATTTTTTCGGCGGGAAATTATGAACGCCTGATTTGAAGGTTATTTTAGGGTGTAATCGCTTACGCAAGTTCTCTTGAACAGTGTTTTGATTTTTCAACTTCGTTGAAATAGTTGCTCATTTTTTCAAATTATTTTTTTTTATACAATATTAAATTTTTCTATTGTTAGGAAATGAACTTTGTATGACAAGAAATGTGTACAATTTGGTGTACAATGTAAAATAATATTGTTGTTTTTTTTTTTTCTAGGGGTCTTGAAACAAGTCCTGGAACGATGTGTCGCCGGCGCATCTGTGAGGGAGACCTGCGAGTATGGGGACAAATTGTTATTAGAAGAAACAAGTAAAGTGTTCAAAAAAGAAAAAGAACTGAAAAAGGGAATCGCCTTCCCAACGTGTATTTCTGTAAACAACTGTATATGCCACTTTTCCCCAATCGCTAGTGAACCGGATCTCATTTTGAAAGAGGAAGATATGGTGAAAGTGTAAGTATCTCGTAACATTTTAGATCCAGTTTCTTTTTAATCTTGAAATTAAATCTAACGGAGATGTGAATAAATTGTTGTTTTACAGTGACCTTGGAGCTCACGTTGATGGATTCATTGCCGTGGTTGCGCATACTGTTATAATCGGTGCTTCCCTAAGTAATAAGGTGACAGGAAGAAAGGCTGATGTTGTTTTGGCTGCGCATTACGCGTCGCAGGCAGCGCTGAGGCTTCTGAAACCTGGCACTGAGGTATTTTTTTCTGAATATAAGAAAAAACGAACAAAAATTAACGTGTCACTTCTGAATGTACTTTAATGCCTAAATGAGAAGCTCTATTTTTTGTATATATAAACTAAATTTTAAATATAAAGGAAATTATAATGAATTAATATGTAGTTCTATGTTGTATTTAATATTGATATTATTTCAGACTTACACCATAACCAACACTGTGGAAAAAATCTGCGAGGCTTACAAATGTAAACCCGTAGAAGGAATGTTGAGCCACCAATTGAAACAGTTCAAAATTGATGGTGAGAAGACGATCATCCAAAATCCCAGTGATGCACAGAAAAAGGAACACGAAAAATACACCCTAGAGACACATGAAGTAAGAAATGGAAAATAAAATAGGAATTGAAAATGTTTATAACCAATGAGTTTTGAGTAGATTTATTAAACGTTTGTTTTTACTTTTAGGTTTATGCCATGGACGTTTTGGTTGCTACCGGCGAAGGTGTCGGTCGGGAACAGGACACCAGAGTGACGATTTACAAGAAAACAGAGGGAACGTACCAGTTGAAATTGAAAGCCTCTCGTATGTTCTACTCTGAGGTTTCCCATAAACACGGTCTCATGCCTTTCAATCTTCGAACCTTCGAAGATGAGAAGAAGGCAAAAATGGCTGTTGTTGAATGCGTAAACCACAAATTAATTGAACCTTTCCAGGTGATTGTCTAAAGTTGTCTTTTAAAACATTACTTTGTATCTAAATCTTTGTTCTTTAGTTATAAATTAATTTTTTATTTCTTTATAGGTTCTGTATGAAAAACCCAATGAGTTCGCAGCTCAGTTTAAATTCACGGTGTTGTTGATGCCCAACGGAGCCCATAAAATAACTGGACTGCCATTCGATTTGGAGTGTTACCAATCTGAATGTGTAGTTGAAGATCCTGAATTAAAGGTAGACATTAATTTACTTAATTGATGGACACAAAAATTGAAGTCACAATTGTGTAGGATACAAATAGAAATAAAATTAATTTCTTTTTCTAGACTCTCTTACAAACGTCGGCCAACCCTAAAGCAGCAAAGAAGAAGAAAAAGAAGGCAGAGAAAGCCGTCAGTGACGTTGCAATGGTCGATGCAAAAGCCTAACGTCATATGATGCTGAACTTGCATCTCATGTCGTTCTCTGACTCGTGCACTAATCTTTGTCTTGTAGCGAGTGCGTTGCGAACAGTAGTGCAGGATGTCTCATGGCAAACGTTCGCATACATAACAGTGTTCTCTGAACGTGACAAAAGTTGAAAACGACACATGCAAACTCAAAAGCAGAATTTAAAATGAGATAAAAAAACGTCCCCGGATCAGACATCGAACAGATTGCGCGGTTCATAACGAGAGATTTAATTTTTCTTTTTCTTGTTCACTGCACATGTTTGGGTGTACGCATTGCTAAATTTTATAAAATTGCACTTTTTCATCGGCATGCTTTGTCGAGTCCTTTGCGATTCAATTCTAAAGTTATCTTGTGTTTAGTTTCGTTATCTGCGTATCTTCGATGCGAGATCGTTAATCACAGTTTCTTTTCCCTCCCTCTTTCCTGCATTTCTAATTTATGTAACAATTTTTCTTGCACGACACTCAATTCATTTGGAAAATTGCTTTCGAAAGCGCGAGGACTGCGTTTGAAACGACTGTACTGCCAATCCTGTGAAACGTATAAACAAAGTTATAACGTTGATGAGATGCATAATTCCTTATGCACGAAACTCGAACGCGGAGTAATTCTGTTGTTGTACATCGCTGATACGTTTTCGTCGTCTTTTTTACCGAAGCAAACACAAAAAGGTCACCGTACTAAAGGACAAATTTATTAACAAGATTCTCGAAAAGAATGTTTTGCAACCATTGTAAATGTGAAGTATTAAACGGTTCATGCAAATCATTGTGCTTATTTCTGTAAAAAAAATGATACCTTACGATTATGCCAACTTTATAAATTGTGAGAATAAACATTTTGCTTTTCATTAAAACTTGTTGTTCGATCTGCATTGCACACAAGAGTTTATTATTAGTCGTGAAAAAAAAGAGATGTTTGAAATTAACATTTTTAATGTCTTATCGTTCATATACAAAGTTATCTAACACTATCAATAATTGGGACCTGCAGGATCCGCTAGTTATATTATTCTGCAGGTGCCAATAATCCATCGTATGTTTACAAATTTACATCATTTCCACATCCTCGGTACAGCACTTGAGTTTGAACACCACCGTGTTTGGTGTGGTGATGTCGGCGACGTTGATCTCCACTCCATCTCTAAGACTGAGCTCTTCCAACGTCTTGGTTAAATTTTCCCTTGTCTTTTCTTCTATGCTCGACACTGTTTGCATGTACAATGTCTTATTTTTCCCGTCAATGTTGGCTGTTATCCCAGGGTTTCTCATCTGCAGATCCGGCCTGTCGCACAAAATTTGAATCAAATCTTTGAGCTTGCATTTGCCTGGGTGCTTTATCTCCAGCTCCTGAGTCACTTGACTGCAGGCAAGACAATCTTCTTTCTTCTCAGCCTCGTATGTATACGAATAAATACCATCCAAATTATTCAATACCTGAGAATAATAAATAAATTAACATTAAAATAAAAAGAGAATATAAAATATGTACTGCTGTTTTTCTCATTTTTGTGAAAGTTTAAATAAATAAGTACCATATAATTATTAAGACTTGCACTGCAGTTGCTTGCTAGTTTGAAAACTTCTGTGGCGCAAGTTGCAGCGATGGTTGCATTAGTGGATGCAACTGCGGGGATGATGTTTTTTACCACACCCTGAACGAGTCGGTAGGTTGGACCTTGGATTCCAAACTGAGCGGCTCTTTCGTTGGACTTTTCGAAGATCCAGTTGATGTGCTGAGGATCATCCCCGTCTATTACACAATCGAAGGGATTCTCCTTCGGCCACTGAATTACTTTAACATATTCTATGCAGTGTTCCGGAAGCCTTGGAGTGTTTGCTATTGTGCACAATGGATAAGTCACCTAAAAATAATACATAAATTAATATAAAATTTATTCATATCAAAATATAAAATGAAAAACGAATTGAGTTTATACAAAATGGGAATAATTCAATTATGGTGAAAATAACCTGAGGAGGATAAAGGTCAAGGGTGCATTCAATACAGGCAGAAAGTCCGGGCAAAACAATCCTGGCATTTCCTTTGAACCCTTCAGTGCCTCCGTCGACCATGGGAATCACACTAGAGAGGTCGAGTTCTCCGTTATCATAGCACAAAAGTGAAATCAACATGCCATTTATCCACCTCCTGGCGATGATCGAATCCAATCCACAAACCACGATATGAAACTGTCTGTAAAACGACTCGTCTTTGTCTTGGATCTTGCAAAAATGTGGCACAACATTGCAGCCTGCTATTCGTTCGTTTATAAACTTCGCGGCAACTTCTGCCTTTGACGATCCTATGTCCTTGTGACGAAATAAAAACTGTCTAAAATGTAAACAAAGAAAGATATGAGGAAAAGTAAGTTATACAATGAAGAGTTATAAATTAATTGAGTTTTGAAATAAGGCCTGTGTTTGCAAAGATTATATACCGATTAAGATTTGACAGGTCAATAGTATCCATGTCAATGACATGGATTTGCTTGAATCCCATGAGTGCTAAATTTTTTAGCAACTCGCAGCCCAGTCCTCCGGCTCCGATGACAAGCACTTTACAACATTCCATGAGAAATCGTAAAGTGTCAGGCGAGGGATCATAGTCAGGACGACAAAAAGGACCTGGTCGTTCCAAGATTTTTCGCAAGTGAATATATCTTCTATTTGTGATGTCCGGCCCCATTTTTTCCAAAAGATTTTTTACTTTTTTATAAATAAAATTTTTAAATTAGTTAATTTACGTTTACTGAGTATTAAATTTTACTTGAGAAAACCGTAAAGTTAAATTCCATGCCAAAACAGCCGGTTTTGCTGACGGCTGAGGTAGGAAACTGCTGTAGGAAACAATGAGTTAGTGAGGTTATGTTTGAAGATGATGAAATCAAAATGTTAAAAATGCAAAGTTTGTTATTTTAGTATATTCAGCTGTTTAATTAAATGTTTATAATCATAAGTTGTAATTTTAATAATAATCTTTTTTAATTATGTTGAGAGACATAAATTTTAGAATTGCAGTACACTCTGTTGAATTTCATTTTAAATTTGGCGCGCATTTCATTTTCGTTCACGGGAACCAGAGGTCGTTTGGTTCGACTAGCAGCTAACTTCACAAAGTGCGAGTATTGCTTCGAGATTTGAACGGATGCTTATATCAAATTTAAATCGTTCATATAATAATGAATATAATGAATGAATGTGATTTAGATACAATTGCAAAACCAGTTATAAATGCAAAACCAAACTTCAAGTTGGTAACACAAATAATTATCACATTCCTTCGCCCACCCTTTCAGACATATTGAAAATACCGAAAAAGCTGAAAATTAATAAGTAAAAATGTTAATAAATGACCTCGAACAATAAGGGAAAAAAGATTAAAAAGTCTGAATATTTCCGAGTAAAAAATATGAAGAAACTCAACCACCTCCAGGTGATATGTTACCTGAATTGTCTGTCTTTCTCTCTCTCACACACACGTTTCAAATTAAATTGAATAACTTATTTTAACTAAAATTTAGATTGTGCGAGAGAGACAGAATATACGGCTTACACTTCAGATGTTAGTTTCAAAGAACGCCACTAGATGCGCAACTTGTACGGTTTATATCCGTAGAACCTATAGTTTTCTTCTTTTTCCAACCGCCAAATTTTGGGTATGCTAGTTTTGGAATTGTTTATGGAGTTTTTATAATCACAATAATTAATAAATCGAAATTTCTGTAATGTTCTAAAACAACCCGTGTTTTAGACATAAGTTCCTAACCTCAGTGTGGAAATAGAAAAATGTTACTACAGATTTTTTACGAGAGGGTGTTAAAATTGATTTCGAAAAAAAGTTTTAAAAATGATGAAGTGAGATTGCAAGTGTCATATGTTTTAAAAAAGAAAATTTATTACAAAAATGACCGAAAATATTAATTTTCATGTAAAATAATCAAAACAGATAATTTTTTTTGCATTTTGGATATAATTTTAAGATATAGAAATTTATCATTCAAGTGGATTCTTTATTAATTTAGTAATTATGTTGCAGGTTTATTTGCATAATCGTCGTTCACGAGTTTTATTGCAGTTCGCGAATTGGGGGTGCGCGGGTGAAGACTTGATTATTTTATCGATATCAATAACGACAAAAAGTAAGTTTTTGATTTCTTTATTCTGATTTTGATTTATTTATTTTTTTTTATTCTAAGGATAAGTGTCATAGAATCTAACTATGATTTATAATATAATACGTTCTTGTTCTTTATAATCTTGTTATATGTTATATATCTTGTTATGTAATCTGTTAAAGAAATAAGTAAAAAATTATATAAAGACGCTATACATTTTAAAAGTATTATACAATGATCAATTCATATTTATTTGACATTATTATTATTATGATTATTATTACTCTTTACAGATAATTCTAAGGTAAGAACGTTTCAATATATCTTTACATTTTTTCAATTAGATATTTATGAACCTTCAATTTCAATTTATATGAATTCCTCTTCCTGTTTTTACCATCTGAATTTTTACAACTGACAAGCGACAACAGTTTATTTCAATACGAGCGAAGCGTATTTCATTGGTTTTGTTTAATTTTTTCACTGCATCATCAACTTTGCGATAACAACAGGTATAAATAATTTTTCATCACAAACATTTTTTTTGTTCACAGCATTTCATCACAACGGATTTCAAGATGTTTACGTTATATTTCCAATGTCGCATTAATAACTGAGCTTTTTGTCGTACGTTCTATTGGCGAGAGAATCGAGTATCGATACTTATATAGCTATGCGGAACGTGTTTGCGATTTCAGTACCAGACGGGTGATTCTCAGCGGGCAAAGTGAGCAGAATCAAAAGATGCGATCGGCGGTTCTGGTTTTTGCGCGATCCATTCACGACGGGACCTCTTGACGTGTTCCGATAATTAAGACATTTCCATTTAGAGTTGACATTTGTGACGTGTAGACGAACGACGATCCTTCGAGCTCCGAATTTTCGGTATCCACACGAGCTGAAAAAAAAAACATTTGCTCGTATATAATGTATATTGCTAATATAATTTATAACGAATACCCGACTGACTTCTTTACGAAATACTTGCGTGATGCGTCTGGCACAAAAAAACTTCTCGGTTCTTCACGGTTCGCGAGATATTTAACTCTTGCCAATTCAGATCACTTACCAAGAGTGTAGGGAATGTTTTTGACAATTTTCTTCAAACTTCTTTTTTAATGACGCCCATCATCGTCACAATTTCTGCACATCCTTTCGTTTTTCTAATTGTTTAATCAACAAAAACAAATGTCTATATTATTTTTCTTTCTTTTAGATCTTCGTCACAATGATTTTGAAGACAACAAATGAAAAGCATCCAAATTACTGAAGTGGTGTTAACGTAGTGAATCTGTTCCGACTGTTGAGCCTCTGAGAATTTATCGTCAACGATCTAAGCACTGGCAACGTGTTTAACGAAAAACAGCATTGCTCGATTTAATGGATATCTTTATTATAAGGGACTTACGTGGATCGAGTTTGCGACGAGAGGAGTCCGTCGAGGGTCTTTGTGATGTCAGATCACGAGAGGCAACATCGAAACAGAAGTTCGCTCCAATTGGTCGACATAAATATTTATAAAAACAATATACTTATACGCGAAAGACAAGTCTTCACTGTCGGTTAAAAACGACGGAAGATTTATCGGGTTGCGCTTTTACGTGAACAGCCATTTCTGCTATGATCGTACATCAACCGAGATTCTTTTGCCGGTCGTCCACTCTCGGCTTTCCTATAAATGAACGGCCGGTTATTGCATCTCAATGCGTTTACCTAAAATTTGCCTAAATGTCCTTATGACATTGGGCCAAAGTTAGTAGCATGATTTTATTTACATTTTAACTCAAACGATTTGCAATTTGATTCTCAAACTATGAACGATTGGATAAATTTTGTTGGGCTGAAAATTTTTTCTGTAAAAAAGGTTGAGATTTAATCGTTTTGTTAAAAAAGGAGAATCCAAATGAGGCTCTTTCTCTACTGTTCAAATTTGCTATGAAAAAAGGAACGATTTTGTCTTGTTCACAATAATAGACCCTTTGTGGTGATAATGAATGTTCGCATTTTGTGATGTCACAACTTAATGCAACCGATTTGATGAAATGTTGAAAAGCAAATTTTGAGTGTACAATAAGTTTTATTGAATCTGGTCCAGCTACAGGTGTTTCTTATTAACTGTTCTGCATTTCTAAAGGCTATCACACGTCTGGCTTATTTTCTATTCACACTTACGCCTTTTTGTTTGAAGCGTCGCTACTAGCAATTTAGATGATCGTCAGTCGCCAGTAACTTTTTTTGTTCACTCACACGTGTTACAGCTTATACTATAGAATAGAACAATTTAACAATCGCCCCCTTCACCATCGACGTCTTTTGATTGTTACCTTTCGTGTTACTTCTACAAGCCCTTCACTGTATATTTAGCGTAGTTTATGACTAACTCGACAAGATTCGATAGCACGACAAGTGTCTAGAACTCATCGTTGAATAGGAATGTAATTAGAGAACATTTTTTTCATTTTTCTTCATTTTTTATGAGAAATATTCAAACTTATATTAAATAAATTAGTGCGATTTTACAGCAAAGTGTTAAAATTAAATTTGCATAAATGAAAATTGATTATACACGTAAAAAATATATTAAAATATTAAATGTATAACACGAAGCTTAAACAAAGTTACTAAAAAGTTTTTAATTTGAAATTTTTTTAATATTGTAATTTTTTAATTTCTATATCCATTTCCATAATTGGAACAATTTGAACGACTCTGTAGTTCGGTAACGTTGCAACTCAACCAATAAGGTGTCGATTGTAAATGAACGTCTTTGTATTTTTTGATCGCTCAGATTTATAACCAGAGTCAAAGTATACGTCTGTACCCCAACACCATCGGTGTATACTTTCATTATCACCGGACCTTGCGACCGGCCAATTTTTATTCCGCTTCTTCGTTTCTTTTCTTCGACCGTTTCGTCTCCAGTGGTCACGTCGCATCCGAGCCAGTTCTTTTTTGCACATTAACATTTTGATGTTGCGATTTCATTAGCTGTCCGAGGAATCGCCGCGGTGTCTTTTCAAAGATCGCGTGGACAATTTTTCAAATAGGCCAACGACTCAAACGAGGTGTAAAAATGGTGTGCTAATCATTTGACAAGACAGCGGATTAAAAGTTGATGGTATGAAATCACTCTTGTTGGAGGTTCAAAATTCGGGCTCTGCCTTTAGTAACGATTGCACAGATTAAGTGGTAATCTCTTGTTTGACTGTGGGGAATGCTGCTCCGAAATTAAGTTGTTATCACAAATTAGTAAATCTTAGGTTCCACGATGATTTGTTAGGTGCAACATTGTTTCAAAAAAGTTGTATCAGCTTCTTTCAATTTTATTATTACAAGTCAATTTTATTATTGTCAGTTAACTTTTTACTCGTTGGTAATTAATCTTTGCGTACATATTCTTAGAACATTTAATCATTGCAAATACAGTCATATCTAATTTACGCTTTCGTTTCAGATGACCGTTCACATCACCCATGATACCCAGAGTAAATAAGATTATGGCTCGAGTACAAAAAGCAACGAATGGAGGAAGCGTTTGAAAAAAAAACTGCCTTCTCAGAATCTTCTACGCCTTTTATTATCGCAACGCATGCATTTTACATTCGGAAGGATATCGCTACTTAGGAGCTAAAGGATGTGCCAGAAAGCGAAAAACTTTCACTTGGAAAGCTTTTGTTTAGCTTTATATACAAGAAAATAAAATGGTGGGACTGGACTTTGTGACAAAGAACAGTGAATTCCCACCAGAAAATGGGTTGAAAATGTCATCGGAGTTAGATTATATGTAGAACAGTGATCGGAGACCATCGAAATTCGGTCACTTCTTTTGAGGACCTCTCTTTGGCAGCAGGAAACTTCTGTCATGAATTTCCTGTTGTGTTACCCGTGGTGCCTTCGCAACAGGGGCCGACAATTACATCGAAGAACAATTACAGCAAGCGCGTCCTTTTTAGTCCTGCCATAGTGACTTTTTTACCCCAACGGTATTCCATAGCGTCGAGCGGTGCAAAGGAAACCGTCTTTTCGATGTACCGCGAGGATCGCCGCACTAGCTTCATGTAACAAGTTGACCGCAATTTTGCAGAATTAAATTCGCATACCCAGGCCGCGCCCATATTTCACAACAGCCAAGGGTTTTCTTCAGTATCGACATCATGGCTAGACGTTACGTACGAACAAATTCCTACACAAAAAAAAAGTTGTTTGACGTCAAAATTGTCATTAATCTTCAAATTTTTCTCACGTTTTCAAAAGTATCAATTTGTTCTAATTTTAAACATTGAAAAAGAACGAGTTTCGGACTTATAATGTGGGATTAGAAATCTTAATTGGGAACAGGACAGATTCTGGCTCGTCGACAAATGTTTTCATTCGTATCGGCTAATTGCCAGCGACGCATCAATTTGCTCGTACATCACTTCGCGATCTCTTGTCGATGGGTCATCGCTCACTTCTTCGCCTCGAGATACCAACGTGCCAACGTGACCTCGTGTATCTAATCGATCCCTATGGTTAATCTGTTGAAATCTTATCGCAATATGAACTTTTACAACTTCTTCATCTCTTCATAATACTTCTCATCTTCTCAACTATTACAATATTGCAGTTCATTTCATAATTTCAATCATTCTTATGATCTCACTATCAAATATTTATTTCTACTTATTGTACAAAATTTGCATAAGATGATTTCTAACAAATTACTCGGTCGTTTAAATTTCCATTTGAAAATAAATCAACAATGTGAATTATTTCAAATACCTTCTCAGGATTTACTGGATCTTCAGAATGATTGATTGTACCCAAGTAAACATTCCAACTAGAATCGTAGAATTTTCATTTGTGTAATCAATTGTGTAAAATTGGATCTTTAATTAAAAGATTTGATAGAAATCACAAGCTGATTAAAAATTGTAAAATAACAAAAAGTTATTGATAATTGAAAAAGAGTAACATCTTAGATATCAACGAGTTAAAATGAAAAAGAGCTTGGCTCGGGGAAAATGCAATCCACTGCATACTATTAGCCAGTTTAAAGTGTTGGTAATAGCAAAGAGACCGGAGTCGATGCTTCAGCGTACAGATAGCTTCCGAGGATGGCACCTATAAGAGAAATAACACAAGATTCCACGGTTACAAGTGCAACATGCTTTTTCCTTCAATCGGCATCTTTTATTTTTATGTATAATGCTTTGGGCTCGTTACCGCGCGTTTAATCTTGCCTATGCGTAATTATCGTGCATTAATACTGTTATTGCACACAAAACGTTAAGATAAAGTCATTTCTATTTAAGTTCCGATCCAATATAGAACTAATAGTATCAATAAAGGAATAACTTTGCTTTTTGTCAAATTACTCTCTGACAATGTTACACAACTTTTCTTTCTCTGCTAATTACTACAAATATTATGAGATTATAACATTCTCACATCCTCTTTTTCTCATTTACAAAAGTACAACTTGGAAAAAAGATTATCCTAATTAAAATTGTGGGATCAACATTTTAATGGGGTTTTCAGTTTTTACAGTTTTCAGATTGAAATTGAAATGCGGTTTTCATTTTTTTCAGGATTCCAACTGTTTTCTGGGGTTCGACATTTCGGAAATGGTTCAACGTAAGGGCACAAGTCGACGCGAAGTGTTTTCACGCTGCCGCTCATTTCTTTTCGCAGTCTCGCTATTCTGCCTAGGATACACACTCGGTATAGTCTGAAACGTGGGGACAAGAGGACTGTGGCTCAGTTTTTCAAGCCGTGCGCGGAGAGGAGAGTCCCTGATTGTGCAGGATTCTCGCTTTGAAGTGGCACCGCCAATGTTCTTGACCATCCCGACTCGTTACCACTCTCCTGGATCGAGTCTCGCTTTCTTTCTCGTTCGCACGGATCTCTTCTCGCTTCTCCTATACTATTTCTTCCATTTTTCACCAACTTATTCTCTTCCAGTTCCTGAAAATTGTTTGCCAACATTTTTTCCCTTCTTTTTCATATCGATTAGTCCTGATCGAGATTTCATAGAAACTGCGTCTCACAAACTGTTCATTTTTCAAAAATCAATTCCATCGTTCGTCATAAAACATTTTTTTGTGATCTGCAAAAAAATGGAATTCTCGTTTGATATTCTGTTGTAGTTAGTGGAATATAAAGAATTATTTTTCAAACAATTATTACTAAATAAGGCTGAGCAATTTGGTACTTTTTTTTTGTTAAAGATTGCTGAATAAGTAAAAAATGAAATTCCGACATTGAGTAAGGTCGAATTTAGTTTGACATTAATTTTAAATTAGAATTAAAATAATTTTAAAAGAATGTGATTTGGATTTTTGAATTTTTGAACAAGCTCTTCATAGACAAATCTTCGATGAGGTCGAGTGCAAACAGGAGGTCAGCAAACGTTAATACATCGTTACCTACAATACGAACGTCGCTTCTGGGTGGTAATTAGCTCCAATCCCAGTAACAACATCGTATATCTCACGATAATTTTTACGCTGCCCCGTTACGACGTGGCGGCTTCTCTGTTCGTTATTTTTTCTCGCTACCCTTTTCTCTATCACTCTAACACTGATTATTTTTGATCAAACATGAACTCATCCAATCCATCATTCACAACTCATGACAATTTATTTTTTCAAACACAAAATTGTCGGTCCTAAAAATGTGTCGGGTGAAATTCAATTGAACCTCATTGGCGGGCAGTTATTGAAACTAATTGATTGCATTTTTGTTTGAAATACGAGCTATTTGACGGACAAGTGAATGTATTTTTGAAAAAACAATGTTATAGCCGATAATTAGTGTTTTCTGAAAGAAAGCTAATGTGCACGCCGATATGAAGCCAAACGTAATGACTTAGAAAAATGACTCCGGCCAGGACAGAAAGAGGCTTAAACTCGCCACACTTTATGATGCGCATATAACGCGCAAGATGACCGCGATTAGATGACGCTCAAATTATAATTATAATGTTTCATACGACCGTAAAACCAGGAGCAACTTATAACTGTTTTACCGTAATAATGTTCTTTTTATTTGCGCGCTATTCTTTAAAGAAACACATTTTCCCTCCTGGCGGAGACGCAACGCGAATAAAATTGAGCGAAAAAACAATTTCGCATGGTGTTCGCGCACATACTCGCCGCTCATGTGCAAGAGAGCTGATCATTATTTTTATGAAGCAATTAATTCTTTAACACTAGATCAAAGGCAAAATGAAAAGCGAAAACCAAGAATGAACCTTGCAATCATCCTCTTCTCACTCTGCATTGACGTCTTTCTTTTTTCTTGTTTCTTTTTTTTATTTTATTCGTTTCAACCATTTTTGTTGCGTCAAGTGTTTTGTTATTTCTGCCTCGCTGAAAAATTGAATTGTCATAAAAATTGAATTGCAAAATGATGAAAATAATCGCACGGGAGCAAAGCGTGAAGTACCGTTGGTAGATTATTGACGGATTGGTGGTGCTCGTTCATCGGCCTTGCATCGCGTCTCCATAAATCACTGCGCGCCACAAGGACAAGGCGACTTGCGGACAGGTAGCCGCGACCAGTCAATGGTCGGCGACGAACCGCGTAAAAATTTAATACGCTATAAATTAAAAGTCCCGCGCGTTTCCTTATAAGCAATCAACGCTTGATGCGATTAATAATGATCGCACTCAGAAGAATACGAAAATTGCTGCTCATCCTTCATCAGTGTAATCATCCGTCCAACATTTTTCGCTTGGTCATTATATTTGCTACCTTCTTGTGTCACCCAGATTCATTTTTTCCCCTCTTCTTCTTTCAATCTTTTTGTTTCATCGATTATTTTGTAAATTGATTATAGGTGAAATTAATTTTTCAAACACCAGTCGACAAATTTGATATTGTTCTTATATTATAAGTTGTATATAAGTATATTAACAACTGTCGGGGTAATTATGACATTAGGGCAAATATGACACTCGAACAACTTTGTTATTTCTAAATAATTAAATTCTTTTATTTAAAAAAAATACAAAAATTTTAAATTGTATTTAATGATTTTGTTAATGCAATTCTAACAGTGTCACATTTACCCCACCTGTCATATATCCCCAAGCGTCTTTAATTCAGGTTCTAATGAGATTTTTCTTACGGCTAATCATTTCACGCGAAAGAATTTTATTATCAAAAATGATTTGAGAAAATATAAGAGAGGGAAAAAAAGGAATCTTAATATGATGATATACCTGTCGATGGTGACCTGCCGAGTGGAAAACCAGATTTTAACACCTTTGGATCTATTCTGCAGCGATTCTCGCGTATCGTGGGTTATTGTTGTGGGCATTGTTGGTTAATGTGTTCGTTGGATGGGTACGCGATGGGTGGTCTCTTATGCGAATCTTATATATTTAAAAGCACGAAAGTGGGGGGACAAAAACTTATTGCCACCTTTTGATTAAAACCACAGCAACTAAATGTACATGATTGGACACATTTCTTGTTACAAATTCTTGTTTTTTTGCCTCCCCACATGGTTTCTCATAACATGATACAGTAATTCAATTTTAATACCCTTCTTTATTCCAACTAATCTCTAAAACGCAGTAAATTTTGTTGACTGAACAATTTACAATCAATAAATAGTCCATTTTAGCATCTTCAATAGAGCAATGATGCTCATAACACTCGTACCTTATAAGGTGAAGGTGCATTAAAATTTTACAACCGAAACATTCAATTAGCTTAATCATAGCAGGTACAATTAACTGATCACTTCTTAGTAATTGTCACGTTTTCAAAAAAAGGGAGGGGGAGAAAAAATCGTCCAACTAATGAACGCCTTTCGTTGAAGAATTTTTTTTTTTCGAAGAGATAAAAAAAAGTGGTAACCGTATTACCTTTTTTCACTCATTAAATAATTTGCTTCACACTTGTACAATAAGAAGCACAAAAGTTTCCATTAGTTCCAGTAAACTGTTAAATCGATTAGAAAGACGTGCCGCGCGCCATCGGTACACGTCAGAAAACGTAAATTTTGCCACTTTGGTTGGCGCGCACACACATTTCCCTGAGCTTTTCCCGCCGCGATATTAGCGTGCAATGCGCATTTAAAGATAATTTGGCAACTTGAGTGAATTATGCCGCGGCGATAATTGCAGTTTAAGCGTTAGCTTAATGAGCGCCGCTCGAGCCGTAAACGCTTTGAAGACCGTCGTAACGCTATAGCAAGCTAGAATTACCAGCGTTACCTGCCAGAGTTGCATACGAACTTCGTATCGGTAACGTGTTATTTAAAAAAAGACAGTTGCCGATGCTTGAAAATTCATCCCAAACGACAGAAGTGAAATAGATTATTACATTTTTTTGTTCACTTGGGTTTTGCAAAAAACAGAGGTAGTAAAAAATTGTTTAATCTATTTTTTTTGTTATGGAGTACTAATAACTTGAAAATAACTCGGCTAATGATTTTAAGAATTATTAAATTCATGATAAATTTGACTTTAAATGAAAATGAAATATATGAAAAGAAATCGAATAAATTTTTTTTTAATTTCAATGAAATTAAAAAATTTAATTGAAAGAATTGTATGAGAAAATTGCAAATATGAAATGATCAAATAATGAAAACACATTTTGACCTTTCAGACCAAAACTTTTTTCGGTGGTTCGAACAAAAATCTCATCTTTTGATGTGGTTTTATACAAACACCTATTCATACTTGTTACGTCATTTTCAGAGGGTTCCATTATAGATCTGTAATTGATTCCATTCATAAAATTTCCATGGATTTGATCTATATTAAGATGTACAATAGCAAAACATTCACTTTGAAGAAAATGTTTGTCATCTATCAAAATTTATACTCAAACTGAAATTCATACTTCTTTCACTTTTAAAAACTCAATATCTTCAATTGAAACCAATTTTTCAGCTTTTAATTCAAATTTTAAATCTAAAAAAAAAAATCAAATTTTAATTAGGTATAAGTTATTTGCCAAAAAAATTATTTGAAATGTAAAAACAATTTTGATTCCCTTGTCTGATGTTAATTTGGTTTTCTTTTTATTGCAGATATGAATGTCATGGTTTCCGGAGGAGACTTCCGATCTCGAGGCCGGTGAGTTTCAAAAATTACACACGGAAGTAACGAACACAATAATCACGTATGAAAATTTCGGCTAATGTTTATACGGAAGTCATGTTTGGACGCACGCAAGCGTGCAGTGATTTGTGTCATAATTTTGAAGATGAAATTTCATGTTTTGCAAATTCTGTGATTTCGCATATGCAACAGCAGCCTCGAGTTCTCCCCGAGACTGCAAGTGTGAATCGCATGACGCTCATCGCGTGATACTCATCATTTGTGTATTAATTTGTTTTCATAATTATGAGCCCATATTTGATTTCAGTTCCAAGTTTGAGATCTGGTGTATATTTCGAGTTAACTTTGAACCACATGCAGAACGATGCTGAATGTTTTGCTTAATATTGTAGGAAAGGAAGCTCCTTTCTTTGTGCTTGCCAGGATCCTGCGTGATGCAACGACCAGTAGGCCCAAATAACTACTTGGGCAGTTTTTGAATCGCGACTCCTTGTGTGGTGCGCTCTCATTTCAGACAGTTGTAATTGAGCTTTTTTTCTCCAATTGGAGCACTCTTTGATCCCACACGTAGAAATTAATTATACAAATCTTCAACAGACATTTGATTTTACATTCAATTTTTTTCAAGTAATAATACATATTCGTTTCTTATAAAAAGTACTTTAGTTTTTTTTAATTTGTCATTTTATTATTTGACACTAGAAGGCTTGGAAAAATACTACCTGACAAAAAAGACGGATGGGTCATTTTGACTAAAGTAATTCATGTAAAAATAAAAATAACATGTGCTGAATTGATGTTTGTAAAACTTTTGAGTATTTGATATAGTTTATACAATCTTTCATAAGATCAATGCTATTGATTATTTGTTTAAAACTGAATTAATATCATTTTTGAAATTAACACTTCATAATTTCTGTGTTATAACATCATATTGTTTGTGGGATGTCTGTTTCTTTTTTTTTATTATTAATTCATTTATTTTCATTACTAATTTTATTACATTTCATTACTAATATAGAAATGAGAAATCAACAAAAATGATAAGTCTGGAAATATCATACTGTTTGGTTATTTTAAATATAAATTATTAGCGATTAATTAAACACCAGTTCTGAAGAACAAAATTAGTTAAAAAAATGTAATTTGACTAAATTTGATTAAATTGAAAAAGTTAAGAATTTTTTAAGTGATTCTATCATTGTGAGGATAATCTACAATTCGGTCAGAAAATAGTCACAATTATAAAACGGTAAGCAGATATGCGATTCTATGACTCGATCAAAAGTGAGCCGTGTAATTTTCTACATCCTCTCATCTTGCTATTCTTTTGACTGCGTGCACCCCTTTGTCCAGTCTGCTTCAGGTGCATCCCTGAATAGGACCCCAGAAATGAAAGCTTCTCACGCATTTCCGTTTACGCAACATCCTTCCGTTACCGCTACCGGTTATGGTTCACCAATATCAGACCCGTTTTAGATGTCACAATATACTCGCGGCTTGGAAAAATATCTTTAAAAGTCCAATTATACCCATCCCCATTGAATGTTGTTTTTTGTAAGATTATCTAACAATGTAAGGGTTCGCTTCAATATCATTCCAACTTTTTGTTCACGTTTAAAAAAAATTGTCTATTTCCTTCTAGTACAAAAGTTACGTCATTCTCGTTTTTCAAGTTTTGATATACAATTCATTTGTCCAAGTTAGAATCATGATGATTAGTTTTTGACTCTGAATTCTTTGTCTTTTTTGTGTACCTCTTTTTTGCTGTACTCATTCACATTTTTGGAAAGAATTTCAGAACTCCGTCAGCACTCGTTTCCATTGACATTTTTGTGTCAAACTCGCACAGCGGATGAATTTATGAAACGCTATAATCCTCACGGGAGGAAGGTTGCATGTCCGGTGGAAGCAGCAATATAAACACCACCACATGCAGTTCCTTTTTTTATCTTGCGCCTTCACATTTCGTCATCTTCGCTGTTCCCGAGTTTGTTTCGCGCGGCCCTTCTTCTTTTTCGTTGTCGCGTGGTAATGCATTAAATTGGCCCGGGAGATTGCGAAACTCCTTTTTTTATGCAAATTTCGAGATGTATCGTCGATAATTCAACTTTAACTAGACAGTCGCTTCATTGTGAACTTTAGAATGCATTTTTTTCATATCAGTTTTATTTTACTTCATCTTCTCCTTATATTCTCCTGTAATATTTCGTTACCGATTTCTATAGGTCGTTTCAAAAATTGTGATTGCAAATTTTGTACGTACAAAAAACAAAAAAAAACAAAAACAAAAAAAATTTCCTCACTTATTCAAAAGGTGCATTTTTATAGACTGATGAATTTCTTATTCTTGAAAAATTTTGATTTACAATTTTCATATTTTAAGAAGAAATTTTCTCCTGCGAACGTAGACTAATTATTTGTTAAGTTAGATTTTCGAAAATTACAAAGGTGAAAAATGAATATAATCGTAAACAAAAGTGAGAAAACTGTAGCTGACAATTTGTGCCTAACACTAATAATTAACGATTTTTATAAGCACTGAATTATGATACTTTTCATTGTACTGTGCGTTGGTAGCATTAATTCATTGGCTCGAGGCGGCACCTGGTGCATCATTATTATTTATAAGAGCATCCGCATGCGAACAGCGCCGCAGGTACGAATATGAATAAGCCCCTGATAGGTGTACACCCCCGATTAGCTCGATAGTCGAAATGAAATTTTCACCTTAACGAAGTGTGCGATTCGCTTGTTTCTTTCTTTTCGATTTCTCCCCGATCTTTTGCCAGCGTTCGCTGCTGGTCAAAGAAATAATCTCGTTAGATCGACACTATCGCTGTTGAATTTATGGCCCCGATATACAATTGATAAGTGCTTCAAATCCACCGCATAACTTTTGTGCTCTTCGGCCCCGAACGGCAATCAAGAACTTTGCCTAAAGTATTGACACAGATAGTCTGTGCACTTTGGATATCGCAGTCCTACTATAACTCTCGTTGAAAGAACGAATTTATACAAACTTTGAACATAATGGCAAGTTATTAATTGCGGCTTTTATCTTATGTATTTCCATTTATTTGACTCTCCAACCATTTTTCCAACTTTGGATTTTTTTCTCATAATCGTTTTTTCTTTGTGAACTTGAAATATCAAAATGAATGAAAATTGGTGTTTATGTAAAATTGTAAAATTTGTAACACAACATAGAAAGTAGCAAATGTGGCGGAGCGCCTCATTTCTGTAAAGTGTCACAATAGAAAATGGATATTAAAGTTGCGTCGAAAAATGTACGGGAAAATCTGACAAATACAAATTGCTCTCTCGCTGAGAAATCGCGATAAATCTTCCATTATGCTCGACATTGTGGCGCACTCGAGCTTTCCAGGCGGTAACTGTATTTGCGCGAGCACAATCGGAAACCGAATGCAACAGCGTGCATTCAAATCTCTCATGAGAGGTTGAATCAAACTTTAAATAATTAGACGTTAGGCGCGATGGGGTTTGTTGTATCAACGAAAGGAGGCAATTTCATTAATCCATCAGCTTTATTTTCTAATCAATTATATGCTCGTTGAATAAGCGGTTTCGTATGTTTATTATAAAAAGCTGACACACCGATGGATATCATTTTAGCAACTTTCAAATTAACAAAAATTATCAGCAACTTTCTAGATCTCTTTTTTTTATTACGACATTATTAATATTATCTTTTTTTATATGTAAAAGTTTGTAAAAAAGTATATACATTTTATTTATATACCACGGTATTATTTTATTTTTTATTTAAATTATTCAATTTATTTATATTATTATTATTATTATTATTATTATTATTATTATATTATCATGTGTCATTTGATTTTCATCTTTTTCAGGATGTGTATTTTTTGTTTATCAAAGAATCAAGTTTATTCCGAAGAAGAACTCAATATTCATTATTGGAAAAATTGTCCGATGTTAACAAAATGCGAAAATTGCAAACAAGTTGTAGAAATTTCGTACCTGAATTTACATCTGTTGAGTATGTAAACAGATTATTTCTAATAATTTTATACATGCATCTTTTCATTAACTCACCTTTATTCTTTTCACAGATGAATGTGAATTTAGGAGCAGTTATGTCAAATGTGATACATGCAAACAGGCAATCAACGAAAAGTTATTTGATATCCACGCGAAAGATGAGAAATGCAAAAGTTGGTATTTTTTTTATATATACTTATTACATTTCTGATAGTTTTCTTAATCATTGCTATATTTATTCGTCATTTTGTGTTTGTGTGTGTTGTTTTTTTTTTTTTTTTTTTTTTTTTATAACAGAAACTATTGAAGGCCATGAAAGATGTCCACTTTGCACTACTCTGATAAACAAGAATCAGTGGCGAGAACATCTTATGGGCGATTACCCATGTCCCAACAATTCACGAATCAAAGTTTCAAAGTGTAAGATTAATAAATAATAATAATAATTTTCATCATTCATTTTTAATATTTGATTGATTTTGAAATCAAAAATGATGATGCTGAAATGGTCAAATTGCAGGTGTAAAATCGACATCTAACTCGCAAAATCTTGCTGATAAATTGACATCGCCAACCAGCCGAGACTTTTAGTAATATAACCGCCTTCACAACAATACAAGTAATTTAAAAAAGATGCTTATTTTTAATAATTTTATTGTTACTTAGAAATTTGCATATTTGTACTCGTAATTCATAATAACGAAACCCGTCCGTTGATGTTGTCGGACTTGATTAACGCAGTTCCATCCAGTGATTTCAATTGCCATAATATATCAACTTATCACTAGTTATATAATAATTACGTTCATCATTTGTTGAGAAATCATTGTTGATTTTTTGGTTTTAAAAATCAGCCGTGAATCCGTGCTTGGTGTATATAAAGGGAACCCGCAAATTAATTAACAATTAAAGTCAGGTCGGTTAGATTCGAACGTACACAATCAACAGAAACGAATCTCAAATTCAACACGGTTACATATTATTAATATTATTATAATAATTATTATCATTATTGAAATAAATTTAATGCTGTAGTGTAATTTTGATAAATTACTAAACATGAAAGAAATCGAAGCTCGAGACTCAACTATATTTTATTTGGGATAAAAATTGTACAGTGTGCAATATTATAATTGTCAAAATGGTCTCAAACTTCAATTTGTCGCTCAAAAGTTGTCAAATTATGTAACGTAAAATCTCATTAACATGAATATTAATGAAATAAAATAAAAGATAAAAACTTGAAATGAGTTGTTTAATCATATAGTTTCCTTTTTTATGTATGTATTTATTAAAATTTTAAAAAATATTTCATGTGTAAATAATACACAATGGAATTGTTGTGAATGAAAATGCTTACAGAATTATTCTTCTTTGCTTTCAGTCGTTTCCATTGGTTCGTTGTCGTTTACAGCAACACACTGTTCGTCGTTAGCAGTATTTTCTACACTTGGTTCATCAGTTTCAGCTTTCGATGCCAACGCATCACGATTTTCTTGAAACTTGTTTTTCTCTGAAAATGCAATTCAAGTTAGACATATAGTCATTATCATAATTTGAATTTTATCTTTTTAGAAAAACACAATATGATTATATCACAATTTTTCTTTTGATAGATGAAATTTTGTTATTTACCGAATTTGGAACAATCTGCTCCTAAAAGTCGTAAATAATGAATTGTTTCATGCATGGGAACGTATGCTCTTAAAGACATGGTTCCTCTCCATCCAACTAGCTCAAATTTTAGTGGATAAGGACTGCCTGAATTGTTATCTTCGCAAATCAAAATACAACTTCCAGTAGCTAGAAAAATATTACGAAATGAAATAATAAATAGAGTCAATGTTTAAATGAAGAGGATTGATTTTAGTGCAGGCATACCGAATTCATTCAATCTTGCTTGAGTTTCCAAGTTTAATTTGACGATTTCAGGAGGTGTGTTTGGGTTGTTATTTTGTAACAGCATAATAAGATCTTGTTTCGAGATGCGCACTTTACGGTCGTCTCCAACATAACTGAAGATACTCCTAATACCTTCCTGAGCCAATCTAAATGCGCATTTCATGTTTTTGTTATCACAACGCACAAACGTTTTTACACCTGTATTGATCATTTTAACTTTGTCTGCGTTTGATATGACAATGTCTCTTATTGCAGCAGAAGTCATGTAAATATTTTTCTTCTTTCCTTCATGACATCTCACCAGTAAGCATTTAGGATCGAGGCCGTCTGAGATATTGTAAAATGATCTGCAATGCATAATAAATGAATAATATAATATCATATCAAATCAAGTTGTCGTTGAAATGAACTTGTAGATAAATTAATTGTTTTCTCACTTGATAGAAGCCCAAACATCTTCGGTATCATCCTTGAAAAAGACAAAAGGGTCTTCTTTAAAACCAAACTTGCGCCTCTTCTTGCTCTGTGGTCCTGATTTTCTATAATCCTCTAAAGACCGTTTTTTATCTGTCGAAGAATTATTTCCAGATGTTGTTGTTGTTGTTGTTGTTTGTCCTTCCGGGCTTTGTTTTAGAATCGACTCGCTTTCCCATGGTAGCGCTTTCACTTTTTCTAACACTGCGACGAAGAATCCACCTGTGTCTTGATGATGAGGCAATATCCTCATACTTTCAATAATCATTACAATTATTAAGTCAGTAAATTAATCAACATCAAGTATTATTGAGCGATATGTATGTATGTAGTTTACCATTTCTCAAAGTGAAATTTATCCGCATCTTCGGTTTTCGGAGGGAACATTTTGGGTCGCAACTGAGTTTGCCATTGACTGGGGACTTGTTCCCATGAGTCATAATATTTCATGTCCTTAGATGCTGGACGCCAGTTTGACACTCCTATAATAATGTCAATTTGTTAGCACAAATTTGTCATATTTTCAACTTAATGGATGTTTTTATTAGATCGTTCAGTCAACCTGGATTGCAAATCAAGCCCTTTACAAGATTTCTGCAGTCTATTATTTGAACGGAATCTCCAGTCTCGGATAATATTCTATGCAACACTGCTTCATTTTCTATCGGATTCAAAGAGCAAGTTGAATAAACCATTCTGCCTCCTACAGCTAACAATTCCAATCCTCGTTTTGCTATTCTATATTGAATTCTAAAAAGCCAAATATTCATGCCACAAATTTAGTTTGAAAAAACAATTTGCTTTATACGCCCTGTATATTTATTTACCCATGAAGATTATTCCCATTGGCAGGATTCCATTTGCACCAAATGTCTGGGTTTTTTCTCATTGTTCCATCTCCACTGCATGGAACATCTGCTAATATTCTATCGAACCTGAAATATCGTTAACAAAATGGTTATTATTAAGTATTATTTCAATATAATGAATAATCAATTTCTTATTACTTGCCTCAACACCTCCTGTTCGCCATTACGGCCAGTGACTACAAAATTAGGCATCACCGACGAATCATGGTTTGTTATCAAAATATTCGGGCTGTTCAAACGTTTTGCTTGGTGTACAAGCATATAACATCTGTTATTATCAACATCATTTGCCACAACAAATCCTTCTATAACATATCAAGGATTTACTCATAATAGCTGTTTCAATTTGTAACATTTTTAGTTGGTTGGTTTTGCAATAACACAATCCGAAACAAAAATGATATATAACATAATAAATGTTCCAAAGTTTAAATTACCTGGCGGAACATCACCTTCTTCAGCATGGATCGCTTCAATCAATTGAGCTGTTTTTGAGCCTGGTGCAGCACACATATCAAGAACCTTAAAAAGTTACAAATATGTTGTATCATTGTTATATTATTATTGATATCGTTAATATTATGATGATTGAAACCTTGTGATGTGGTTGAACATCTAGAACTAGAGGTGGAATCATGCTAACAACTTCCTGTCTGCTGATACTTCCACTTGCAGTCTCAGCAATCAAAAAGTTGTGCAACCTAAAATACGCCTCAGATCGTCTTATATCTTTTCTTGTGAGCTGCAACTGCCAGGCTAATCCTTCCGGATAAAATGGCAAACAATGAGGTTTCATTTTTCTTATTTTCTTCAGCTTCTCCATTGAGCTTTGAGTTGAGGATTTCTTTGAAAAAGTCTCCTTTAATAATTTCTAACAGAGCTTTTGATTCACTTTTTGAACCAGTTATTCGAAAAGCCACTGGCAAATTCTCTTGCATTTTGCAAATGAAAGCTTCCCATTCTCCCTCCGGAACTATTTTCTGCTCTGTATAATAGGCTTCAAAATCTTTGTTCTCACGAATAATTTCCTCGTAATTTTTATGCGGTTGCTTGTCATTTTCATCTCTATGCTGTCATCAAAAGCAAACATGTCAAATATACAATTTATCAATACAAATTATTTCATTCACAATATGAGTATATAAACAACATAACCTATAAACACTCTGTTTCATATTCAAAACCATAGGCAAAATACCAACCTTTTGCTTCTCTCTTCTTTTTTCAGCAAAATTCTTCTTTGGTTTGTTTTTACGATTCTTCCCCATTATTAACAATCGTTCAACGCGTATTAAATTAATTCCACTTGCACGTGTAATACTATTATATTAGTAATATAAGTATGTGAAATCAATCAATTTCTCTCTCTTTTTTTTTTTTTCGATAATATAGTGTGTTGAGTTCTTTGAGAGAAAAATCAAGTTACCTAGACTGAAGTAGTGGTGGCGTTACTGTTTTATTCGAATGTTACTCTTATTATTAACTTATTATTTACAGTCAATTTAATATTTACTATGCACAATATAATTTATCATTAATGTTATTTCATATAATATAAAAACAAAAATAGTTTCTTTACTTATTTCATGTTTTATGTTGGTTTTATATACTTATATATAGTCTATTTTAATTTGAAAGATGACTGAATCAACTGCTGGCGCCATAGTGTGGTGGTGACCAACAAGTTAACTTAAAGGATTCTCTCACACACAATATCTTTTCTTCTCTCTCTCTCTCTCTCTCACTGAGAGAGAGTTGTTGACGGATTGACGCGCATGTGCGACAAAAATGTTTTGGTGCGCACACACATACTACGAGAGGTGTGTAACGGATCATAAAATCATAACCTCGATGCACGTTCATTTTTGCGCGAGTGACATGGTAGTAGTGAAGATCATTTGATCAAAGTAATTAATTATGAATTATATCTCAGAAAGCAATATGAACTCGACTTTTGTCAAAGAAAACGCACAACTCAAAGATGCCATCGATCCTATCGATGATGCAGATTTCATTGACGTAGATGCAATGAATCTTAGCGACCCTGATAACTGGTAAGTATTTATCCTGTCAAATAAACTTTACACTTGATGCTTATTCATAATTTTATACCTATATTCATTGATAGTTATTTTGATTAAACTTTTTCATTTTAAAATAGTGTCATCTTACATGACATTTTGCTTGCATACAAGATGAAGTTCGTGGGTGAGAGTTTGCTTGTAATAGTTATGTTTCGTGACATGATTCAGACTTGAACAATCTGTTGAATGTTCTCTCTCTCTCTTTCTCTCTATTTATCTCTATTTATAATGTATACAATTTTTGTATTCATTTAAAAAATCATTTGTATGTTATTGAAATTGAAAAGTCGATGACAACTAAAAAATATTTGTGGTTATAGGTTGAGCGAAGGAAACCAGGCTTGTGCAAATACGCGTCTTCTTACCTCGAACAATTGCCATCTCGAAGCTCAAGAATTATATTCAATGAAAGGTATATTTATGATTTGTCAAATTTTGCATTTATATCGACATACAACAATGTAAAATCATACCAATTTAGGTAAATAAATGTTATACATCTATTAAATCAACTTAGTAATGATAATAAATGAATAATATTTCACTTTTTTTTTCTTCAAGACACTTGACAAAATTGGAACAAGAGAAAACTCAGATGACAATGAGATAAAATCGAATCAGACAAATTGACTGATAGGCTAATTTTGTTGTCAGTGTTGAAATAAATGTAAAACAAATAATGTTTTGATTGTATACTGCTAATTACAATGAAATTCTAAACTCGTTACTAACATAATCATAATTTTATAATTTGATCGTTATCGAAATCGTTTGAATGAGTTGGTTGAATGAAACAATATATCTGATGACAGTGATTAAGTGTTTAAGGGAGAGAGTAATATTATAAATGTAATGTTATTACAGGTTATCGGAAATCTATAGATACAAGAACATACACTAGAGCAAAAAGACGTATGAGCAGGCCAAGTTTTGAAAGTATTTTAAACAATTCTACAAGTTCATCAAAGACTGATAATAATCCAGTAAGTATTATGTAGATTAGTAATATTACATTTAGAGAAGAGGAAAAGAATAAAGATAAGTGAATGTTTATTTGACAGCTTGCATTTAAAATAAGAGAAAACCAAGATGAAGAATGTACGATTCCGCATATGTTGCGACCAAATTTGAAGAATTACCCAAGCCAAACATCTGGTCCAGAAAGCATGGAAAACTTTTTAAACGTAGCTCAATCGAAAGGTGGCGATTCATTAATGAATATGTCTGAGCCGAGTTTGAGTTTTGATTTGATGAATGAATCTCAGCCATCGTTCCTATATTCGAGTATGTCAACAACAATGTCAAGAGATGAAAATGCAAGCATCAACACAGATATTCTAACAAACTCGATGATGCAGTCGAGTATGTTTGACGACATAAAAGACGTCTCGTTGCCTTTTTTCCAAGCTGACAATCTGAATCGTACAATCATCAAAAACGAACATTTTGAGCACAGTGATTTGAATGAACCTGGGCTCAATGATATTTCGTATCCAGATTTGAGCAATGATACAACTATTACTATGAATGCAACATTTGATTGTGTGTGTTCATCGAAACAAACAAATCCAGAAGTGGACAAAAATTTATCTCAGGAATGTTTGAATAACACTTACCCTAAAACTATTGTTCCGGTGAACAACAACTGTTCGTTGCCTTTGGACGATTCGGAATCTCCCAGAAGAAGAACCTTCTTAGTTCGAAATCAAACATTCAATGCATCGTCTCAGGATATGAATAAGACATTTGACGCTGTTGAGGAGCCAGTTTTCAACTCGACGTTTGAGCTTGTTGATGAAGAACCATTCAATAACCTCAACAAGACCTTCGAAGCTACATCCAAGTCACCAGCTCACGCGAATTCAATTTATAAAACCATTACCAAGTCTCCGGCAAGAAAATTAATCAATTTTGAAAGTAAGAATTCAGAAATGCAGGCCCCTAAGCCAAAATCACTCATGTCTTTGAGACAGGAGTTGCTCAAGGAGGCAAGACGGGAAAACGAATTGGATGTCAATTGTCAGAAAGAGAATGTTGAAAAGCAAATGAATGTAACTTATGAATTTCAGAAGAATAACGAAGAACAACGATCGCCAAAAAATAGTCGTCTAGGGGAGAAGAATAGTTTGGACAGAAAATTAACCTTCACTGTGAAAAATAATAATACCTTAACTAAGGATGAAACTCCAAATTTAAATACGACTTTTCAAAAACCTTCAGATCAAAAATTGCCTATCAGACGAATTCAACGAAGGCTTGTAGGCCCTGGCATGTATTCAAAGGCTCCAGCATTGCAAAAGTCAAATCCAAATCTCATCTCTGGGTCATCTGAAAATGTCAGCCGACTCAGTTTAATGAAATTTCCTCGAGGATCACAACCAAACATCGCTGCAAACGTCATCCATTCATTGGACAGATTCAAAGCTGGCTCTGACCAAAGACTAAAGGACGTTACCTATCACTTGCCTGATTTTCATCTTGCGGGAGCTGCTACCAGTGGATCCACGGAAAGTATTGAAAGTACACAGAGTGCACACAGTGCACCTGACTTTGATGATAGATTGAGCAATTGTTCAGAAAATAGCAGCCGGGGTTCTTATACTATCAGAAGAATGGATAGTGATCAGTTGCATAAGATTGCTCAGTTGCAAGAAGAAAGTAAGTAAAACCTTTTCTTTCTTTCTTTCTCTTTTTTTTCAGTATCACAATATACATACACCATTATCCATATCCTTTTCTTCTCCTTCTTCTTTTTTAGGCCTACGCTATGAATCAACTCCAAAGCCCACCAAATTTGATGAAAAATTCAATTATGATGATTTACCATCACCAATAGCCAAATCCGAACAAGACAGAGTGGAAAGAGGTCCAATAAGAAAAGTTCCGAAACCAGATTTTGATACAAGCTCACCAACTGACAGTCATGGTAACTGAATTGTATTTTCATTTGATTTGTAATTAAAATAACAACAGCTTGTTCCAATTGTTTTATTATTTCAGAAAGTGCTAATAGACTGAGTGCTCAGCATCACACAAACCAACAAGTCTTGAATACAACTGTGACAAAAGTCAAGGTAAGTGATGAAATTGAAATATTTGATTGATGGAATTATAGTAGCGGAGAGAATGACTAATTTGCATTTTTTAGTCACCTACGAGACAACAATCGAAACTTGCCGCGCCTATGGAAGTCAAGTCCAAGTTACGCCAACCGACGAATTTCAACCGACCGGTAAGTGCAGCAAGTGGTATTCCACGACCGATGTCACGCATTCCAGCTCCAAAAACAACGCGCCCAAAGACTGCTCAACACGATTTGAAAAAAGGATACTGATAAAAGGAAGCTCTTTATGCAGTCGCTCATTGCCAACTAATGCAAATATTTTTAAATGACGCGATGTACAGATAAATAAGAGAATCATTTTTTATACCACAACAAGTATGCGATTATCGTGACCGCGATTTTGCTATTTATTATTATTTTTATTATTATTATTATTATTATTATTACTATTATTATTATTAATATTATCATAGCATCGTAGATTTCAAGCGTTAATTATTCCTGTTTGCTCTCATTTTTTAAATCATTTTGTTGTTTTTCTTTCAATGTTGATATTTTTTTGTATACTTCAAACAATAAATAATGGATCAGTTTTAACTGAGATAAGTACAACGCATTGTAATATAATAAACTGAATAAAAATTAATAATTATAAAATATTGTGTGTTTGCACATTCACATTAGGAATGTCCCAACATGCAATATTGTTTTATATCAACTAATATGGACAATCAAAATGAGTCAAATACGAAGGAATTTTTCGGTTATATCTTTTCATTCAGTAATCATATTGATCGCGAAAATGAATCCAGTTGCACTTGTTGTAAAGATGAAAAAAATTCTAATAACGTATTTTTGTAAACTGTTATCAATTACAAATCGAGAATACATATCATCATAAATGATGCTTCAGAGATTATTTTATTATTACTATAAATGAAAAAAATTGTAATGCACTATTTTAACACACAGTTATTACTGCCGAAACCTAGAATTCATATTTATACCTGTAATATATTGTTTAATATTTTAATAAAATTCTATATAATAACCAATTTCTTTTACGGAACTTGAACAATAATATACTACAATATGATATACCTATTTTAATTTTTTATATACATGCTATCATTATATATTTTGGTTTCTAAAAGCAATAATACGATACTTTTAAATATACGAAGAATCAAATTTGTGTTTTATGTGCACATTCAAATAGCAATACAATTAATAATAACAATAAGAATGTTATAACAAATAGAAAGTGAATATTATATACAAAATAAATTTTAATATTTTTCGATACTTGTCATTATGTCACCAGCTACCGTTTCAGTTTTTTTGTGTATCAAATTGAGAGGGGTTCATTATTTTTATTCAATTTCAAAATATCAAAGTGAGCGTATAAAATATTATTAGTTATATAATCTCACAAATTTTTGACAAGGGTAACGTTTGATGCACATAAACATGAAAAATAGCATTGATTTTAGAGCAAACAAATTTGATGCAAAAAATTTGATATTATCTCATTTTCATATATCTTCATGGTTTTTAATTAATTAATATAATTATTTTTTTCTCATTTTATGCATTAAAAGCTATTTCTGACGCAACACTGCAGAAAATTGCTTTACCACAACTCGAATTTTCATGTTCCGCTCCGTTTTGGAGAAAATGAGTTAATTTGTACGGTTCCTATAGTAGGTATTTATGAAATTTGTTTTGTTTTTATTTTAGGCTATTTCTGCATCTGCTATATGTGGTGGTTCCAAAAATTGTTTCAACATTTTACGGCCTTTCAAATTTTACATTTTTTGATAGAGCCTTTATGTCGTCCTTAACCAGAAAATGGCTTGAATTTAAAATTTTGCTTTCTTTTTATATTTCTCATGTATGGGTCATTTTAAGCAAAAAATAATAAGTAAATTTTGTAAAAAAAAAAAAAAAAACTGACAATTAGAACGCTGAAAGACTTGAAATGAACCCAAGTCAAGCTAGAGGTGCTCATTTCGGTCAAAGATGTAAAATAACATCTTTCAGATATACGCGTCATATGTTTGCTCGTAACAAACTTTTTAGAGGGGCTTGATTATTGACGAGTGAGGTTGGTTGAGAAGGTGAAAGTAATTTGATATTTTAGTGGTTTAACTGATATTACCTTTTTTTTATTGGCCCGTCATAACATGGCAAAAAGCAAATAACAAGCTCGAAAAGACGAAACTAATAAAATATGTATATTTTTTACACAAATGTAATCTAAAAATGAATGCTGAGTTTTGGCGTGACAATAATTATTACTGCAAGTGCCCTTAGCTCAAATTATTTAATAAATTGATGAAAAGTTGTCAAATAATGGACAACTTTATTTATTGAAAGAAACACACTTTTTCATACAAAGAACATTTATATTTGTTTTCTTGTGTCAAATATAAACAATTATGTATTGAATCAGGCATCAGAGATAATAATGATAACAAAATACTTGACGCTCACGCAACTAAAACTAGATACATAACATAAGTAAATGTACACTTGGTTAAACTCGAATGCAGGGACTCTCTACGCAGATCAAGTTTATTATTAAATTGAATATTATCATAAAATGAATGACGATGATTTTGTTCTCTAATGAATAACTCATGTTGAAGCAGATGTTCTTACCGGTCTTATCGATGAAAAATGATGTTTCAGTTAATAAATAATGAATTAGTGTACGAATTCAAAATCGATTTCATCTCGATATGAGTAGTATCCCAGGCGACAAAAATTAACTACGCAAAGCGTCTTAAAATCTTTAACAAACTCAACGACTATGTACGTACGAGTTATATCATTTAAATGTAGTATCATTTTTTATGTTAAAAATTTATCCAACAGAAAATTTGAAACTATATAACCCTCCTATTTATATAGCTTACATTTTATTTATCATCAATGATAATGATATAAAACTGTTTAAATAATAGTCATAATTTCTTGCAATAATTCAGATTGAATCAAACACATGAAACTGTAATTCCACAATCATTCTTGATTTTATTTCCATATCCACATAAGAACCTATTATTTTACAAATTCTCATTTATTAAACATCTAAAATTCATCATCTTTTTCTAACTCAAGAGACAATTCATTCTCAAATGATAGAGTGATTTGAGTTCGCCTGGAGAATAAGAATTTGTATAATAATTTTACTACTTATCAGTTTATATATTACATTTTATAGGCCTAACAATATAAATTGTAATTTAGGCGAACGGATTTTTTTAACATTGAATCTTATGCATATAATGAATGTATCTTTGTTTTATTATTATTTTTTTTTTGTACTTAAAAATTTAAATAGCCCTTGAATGAAAATTATTCAATTGATTTTTTTTTTTTTTATTTATCGATAGATGTTGCTTACAATTAAAACGCTAATAAAATGCCAAAACTTACAGTTATCGCTGTAGAAAATTCACATGATATACTTTTTTACGTCTATGAATAAGTCAGATTTGCTCTTGGCCCAAGGGAAATCTAATTCATTGTACAAATTTAGCAAATCGTAATAAAATATTTTCAAAAGTGCGTTATTTGAAAAATTGAAACTGAAATACATGTATATATATATATTTTTTTTTATGTATATATGGAATTGTCATATTTATTATTGTTCGATCCCTCGGAATTTTATTTGGAATAAAACAATTTTAACAATTGTTAAAAAACTTAAAAATATCAATAACATGTAACAATTAAAAGCACGAAAAATTGCGGACATGAAAACAAGAAAGATTAACATTATAGAGACTTTTCAAACAAACTTTAAAAGTTATATCAATTCAGTTGGATGGATATAAACGATTTAATGATTGCACTTTAATTCTTCATTAATACTGAACTATAACGAAAAGTATTTAAAACACTACATGATACACAAAAATGATCACTGTTATCGTGAAAAATATACTTCTCCATTTTTCTTAGATAATTAAAATTTTTTTCATAAATCGATTGTCAACCAAATTGCGACCGTTATTTTTTGTTTTGAATGACTCATAACTACATAAAATGATGTCAATAAACAACAATGTTGCCGGAACATTCAAAATGTTTATATTGAATTATCTTGTTTACAAATTACTGTTGTTTCAATACGAACATCAAGAAAAACATTTTATCAACATTTTTCACTAATATAACTTTTTAGTTGAAAGTGGTTCTTGCGAAACGTTTAAAAAGCAGTATGGAATCACAATGAACTCACAATAAACTCAGATGTTCAACTTGAAATTATAAAATCAAGATTTTATACAATCAGGAGACTGAGGGCAAATAGACATGATCATGTTGTATTATGCCAATTAGTTAATTAAAGAGTCGCATGCAATAAGGGGACTAGCCCTTGAACAGTCATGTATATTCTCGAAACAAGAAAGTGCCGCCGATATACTTTAAATAGCAAAATTGCTTTTTAGATTATAATAAACAACTTTGCTACTTAGTTGGAAATATATCGAAGCTCCAAATTTACTTCGTACTTTCTCGTTTTGCGCTAATCCTCTCATCATTCATTAATTATTCGTTATCTCAATTAGCAGTAGTCGTTATATTTTGTTGAATATTTGAAAAAAAAAAGAACAAGTTTTTCATCATTCTCAAGCCATGTTAAATGTGTTAAAAAAGCAAGTTTAAAAATACAAAGCTCAAATTTAACAACATTTTGTATATGATTTTGATATTTTGAGCCTATCATTTGTGTATCAAACCATCATTTCAAATCATCATTGAAATAAACTTTGGAAAATTTAAAAAGAATATGGTTTTTAAGTACAACAATGAATACACACAAAGTTGCAGTTAGTGCACTATTACTTGAAGTTATACAAGAAATGTATAAAATTTCTTATACAATGTTTTCAAACTTGGTATTTAAATGTACTGCTTTACCGTTGGCTAGAGGTATGTTTTTATAATGTTGTAAAAAATGTCAAACCTAGCTGTGTTGAATTTAAACTTGATTTATTCAAACGACCAAGCTTGAGACTAAATTATCGTTTAAATAATAATTAGATGGTAAAAAAGAAATCAGCGGTTTAGGAAAAAAAAAAAAAAAATGATTTGACTCAAGTAAAAGAATATGGACTCGAAAATGATAAAATATTTTGCTTTCACGCGTGACTGATTGAAAATAATTGTGACAATGAAATGCATATGCAACCTTAGCAGCGTAATAACGATGTCCAAAACGACTGTAAGGTTATTATTGAAAAATTAGCACGGATGTACCTGAGACAGAGCGAAGGAGCAGGTTGATTAGTAATGAAATAGCGTATCCGCAGATGAGTTTGTTTCACTTATATCTGTGCTTTGTGATTTGAATACCTTGAACGGAGGACCTTAGTAAAGATGACTATTGATAATAATAATAAATAATAAGAGTTACTTGAGCCGCTGAGTTACGTTAGCTAGTGCAACGGCAAAAGCTTGTATAGCGCTAAAGGGATATTGAAAATCCAAAGTGTAAGCATTGCCATCAATCCTTCCAAACTGCATGACCTGAAATTTGAAAATAAGTAAGAGCAAATAATGTGAAGGCATGGAAATGCGAAATTCAACTCACCTGTTTTCCATTAAATTCTATTTGAAAATTCTTGGCGCTTTCCTGTGTGACTCTTCCTCCAAAGTCCAACTGATAAACTTGACTGGTATCATTCCACATCGGAGCTTTGTTGTGCATAAGAATTTCACGCCTGCGAACCGCTTCTGCCTTTTGATTCAACAACGATGCTCTATTTTTTAACTGAAAGCAAATTTGTACGTAATGAGAGTTAAACAATGACTTGAAATTGAAATATGTAAATGAGTTGTAACCTTCTGGCGAACTTGAGCTTTTTGGAAGGTCTCCAAGTTGCGGTAGCTGCTACTAGACGGCTCCTCCTGCAGTAAACCCTCGTCATCTGAACTCTCAGTTTTATTTTTTCTTGACTTGCGATTCAGCAATGGACTGAGCAAAAGCTTCCGTCGGATTGGAGACGCTGATGCCGGTCTTTTTTCTTTCTTCGATGGAGCTGGACTGCTTGGTGAACTTCTCGGCAGTCTCAAAAATGGACTTCTTCAATGAATTCAAGCAAATCCATTTGTGATTGATTCAGCATGAATAATAACAATATAATTGAATGTGAATAATACCTTGATGTAGGTCGCGGAGATGGTGGCGGAAGAGAATGACTGTCTTCAAAATCACGCAATCTAGCGACCAACCCATCCAAAGACGAATTTACTGATACACTTGGACTAGATTCTCTGTAAATATTAAGTTTACTTATAAGTTGGTTATTATTATTATTTCAAGTGCAAGTTTAGAAGCGGCTTAATCACCTTGCGGATGCACTTGGAAAAGAATTAACAACAACTTTTGAAACGACAGATGCTTTCTTTTCAACAAGAGCGAGGTTCGTGTTTTCTTCATTTGTTTTTGCCTCAGTGTTTCTTTTCATTTGATGTCTGATGTTGACTTGATCGAGCAGAATCTGTTCTGTTGTAGGGAAAATGTCACTGGAATCCAAGCTTTTGGATTTGCCACAGTTGTTCAACTTTGGTTTCACACACTGAACTGACTGTTCAATATCCGATCTCTCTTTGAGTTGTTTCTTTTTTCTCTTTGTTTTACGAGATACCAAGACCAATCTTTTATTCGGTGCATCCTTTCTGAGCATTCGCAACGCGACGTCGCATGGTACCATTTGAGTGTCAACTGTGTCAAGATAGCCGACGCTGCAACTTCTCACAATCGAATCGTCAGCTGAGCACAGTGGACTTATACTCATGACAGTCGGGGTTTTACGAATTAGACTGAGGCGACCTCCTGTTCCATCCTGTTCCTTGTTCGCGCTGCTACTGTCCTCTTCATCTATGAAATCGAGATCGTCCGATTTGAATAGCTTCAGACAATGGCACTCGCTAGCGCTGTCATTCAAACGATAAGAACACTTTGGTGATCTAGGTATGTTAGTTACGTTGCTTTTCAAGAACGCCCCACCAGAGCCGTCGCTTGAGTTTCCACTGTTGAGATTATTCTTTGAATTGATACGTTGACACAAGTTGGAACAATAATTGTAATTCGTGTAATCGGGCTTATTGAGGTAAGCTGCTGGATTGTTGTTCAAGTTATGGTAAGCGGAATTTTGATTCCTCCCATTTTGAATGCAAGAAGCTATTATGCTGTTGTTTATGTTTGACGTCTTTTCGTCGGTCATCGTGGTCGTCGTAGATGTCGTCGTCGTCATGTTCAACTTGTTGTTCTCCAATTCCTTCTTCGAATTTGACTGCTGCTCTGAAAGCACGCTTTTCATCCTCTGAATGTTGTTAGAATAATCGTTGTTGGGATTAGACGTTGCAATCAACGTTTGAGTGGGAGCTACAGCGTTTTTAGGCGATTGCAACGCAGGAACATCACAACACCTTGGCCCATTGTGTCTCGCTGGCAAGCGTCCACTGTTTATCCTGATATTGTCACTAAGATAATTATGATGATGTTCTTCTCGGTTTACGAACGAAAACTCCATCTCCCTTCTTCCGTTGGCGTTATATTCTATAGTGGCGTTTGTCACAGGGTAGGCAAATTCATCCTCATAGCTTTCTGCCCGTGCTAAAGCAGCCACAAGATTTTCACCCTCAAACCTAAACTGGCTCACTTGAGATTTTGGACGATTCGTTGTCACTTGAATCGCGCGAGGGCTCATCGGTGCGATTGGTGGCGACTCACTATCCGTTGAGCACTGCACTGCTTCCTGAAAAGTTTCCTCCTCATCCTCAGAAAATAGATTCGGATTAAAAGAAGGGTCTGGACCTGCAAATAAACATTTTCTTTTTTTTTTTTTTCATCCAATCTAAACCTAGTATTATATTAGGTCAATATCTAATAGCACCCCCACCTCCAGGTAGATCATCTCTCAATTCAGTTATAACGAGGGACATCTGCCTAGGTTGCATATGCAAGAGCGAGGTTCTGTAAGTGACTTCACCAAGGTTTGCTGGGATACAATCGGCAACACCATGAATTTTGAACTTTGTGCCCCAAATGTTGGAAGTGACCTCAACTAATTTTGCGCTCTGCAACACAAAGTCATTGCACTCTTTTGTTATTCAGTTTCGAATGATTGAATATGTTTCGTTTTACCTCTGGCAGGGTGTCAACATATGCAAGGTCATCGTTTTCTTCGTTGTACTTGTCATCGCGTCTTCTTCGACTCTTGCGCTTATTCATTCTAGGCGAGCCACACAACTCAGCCGTGCTCTTTTCGTTATCTGAGCAGTCGCTGAAGGACGGATATTGAGACGTATATTCTGGCACGTTGAGTGTATCTGTGCTAGTCTGGGGATCAAATATAACAAACTCAGGACGAATTTTGCTTGTTCTTCTACCCTTTAGGAGCGGTACAAGACCACCTAAGTATTCTAAATATAAAGTGTAACATGGCGCGGGTTCGCCGGCATGACGCAACATCGTGCAATGAAGACGACCACTTCCTGGCGGCGGCCTTGATACGAAACGTCTAAGATCACGCGGTTCAGGCACGCAGCACCTATTAAATTCATTTTCATTCTATTATACATATACATTTATTCTATTACATATACATATATATGTATGTACATTATCATACCGTATGGTATTGGCGAAAAGTGCAGCAACCAATGCTCTCAGTCTTGGTGGTAAAGGAAGTTGTTGAACACTACTTTCTTTCGTTAAAGCTTGCCTTACTGCCAGTCTAGATAATAATTGCAAAGAACCAACTCGTCTGCAACATCAACGACAACGACATTTTTATTTTCATCATTATTACACATATTTTATTATCGTTATAATACCTCGAAACCCAGGCTGCATGAACTCGCGTTCCAGTTGCAACGAACAATCTCCTATCATTATGTCCCCAAGTTAATGCCGAAACTGGACTCTGTAAATTTTCACTCATATTTGATATACAACAATTACAGCTGTGAATATTATCAAACTTTATATTATTATAGTATAAATACGTTACCTGTGTGTAAGGTATTGGAGTCGTATAAATGAGTGTACCAGTATCCGAATAAAACTTTAACAAGTTTGTATACTCTTGCGAGTAGTTTTGAAAAAAGAGATCGGGCACTTTGATGCCAGCGGTCGCAAGAAGTTTACGTGAATTGCTCCATTCTGCGTGCAGCGGTGCTTTTAAATTTGTCTTTATGTTGATAGGCGATACGTCATCAAACGAACGCAACATCACGATGTTTCCGTCAGCTAGACAAACAGCCAGTACATAACTTCTTTCATCTAAACAAACAAATTTATTATCATCATATATATATATATATTGTCATTTTGTTAACTCGCATTTGTTCTTTTTTGATTCAAATTACCGGTGACCTCGTCATCGCCTTCTTCCATCTTGAATTTTTCCGCACTCCAAGCCATGGAGGTGACGCCCGCGCTAAGTTGTACCTCTGAAACCATTGCCCCATGCACGTCCATTACAATTAATTGCCCAGCTGTTGTTCCAAAGTACACCTGCAAATAACAATATCAACATTATTTTAATCCCACATTATTTTTCATTCAAATTCAACAGCTATATATGATGATATAATAACTAACTTGTTGATCATCTGGAGTCCATATACCGCACGTTATGATTGCTTTATCGTTGAGCATAGATGACCAATACCTTTGTCCTGCGACGCTACCCACAAGCACAAACCCATCCTATAAATAATCATATTTTTAAATAATATATATATATATATATATATATATATATATTA